>OZ038484.1:134579083-134586583 GCA_964036315.1 Acanthosepion esculentum | reverse complement strand
AGGGTTGCTTTTGAATTTAACTTCGTATTTGTATGTATAACATTGTATTTTTAAGTATAACTTTATATTTTTAAATATAACTTGTTTTTAGATATAACTTAGATATAACTTATCATTAAAGTTAAATTTTTATTTATTTCATTATATTTTTAAATGTATAATGCATTTTATATTATATTTTTATTTCTAAATATTTTTTATTCTTTAATATAACCTATTGATTTTATATTAATAAAACTTATTTTTAAACATAATTTTACTTAATTTTAATATAGATTATTTAAATCTGACTTATTTTTAATTTATTTAAATATGACTTATTTTTAAATATAACTTGTCTTTGCAATAGTACTTTTAAGTGTAAATTTGTATTTTTAAATATAACTATATATTTTAAGTTTTTTAAAACCCCTTTTTATTCCTCTTTTAGTTTCAAATTAACATTTCATTCTTCTTATAATCTCAGTTTAATGTTATAAGGGTTTCATTTTATAAAACCTATTTACTTTAAGACTAATACCTTCCACCCTCTTCTGGCCACTGCCTCGTGCCTTTCGTCTGACTGAAACATTGAAATGGATAAATTCTGCATTAGTTTTTCGACGGTTTTTTTTTTTTGTAACTATCACAGTTAAACTTATTTTCGACACGAACTCAATCTATTTCGAGGTTGAATAAGACGGACGAATTTCGTCGGTCGAAATAAGCTTTTTCCTCATATGAGGTGATTTTGGATTTTATTGTCTATTAATTATTTTATTTGCTCTGTAATAATAAATACACTGATTTTTTTCTTTCATGAGAATTCAGTCGTTGAGAATTATTTTGATTTTTTTCATTTTTTGAAAGCGTTTTTTAAACTTGAGCTCTTCGTCATGGTTGATCAAACTGTATATCAAGTTGGTTGAGTTTGATCTGCACAGGGCACACACCGTGCTTCAGTGAAAACCTAGTTTAGTTTCGTGAGCAATTTCGCTTTAAATTTGTTTTCAGGTCAATCATGCGCATAATCAGAGATCACTTTTTTGACAAAGAAAGAAATAAATTAAGAAAGAAGTACGGAGTTCATTTTCGTTTAAGCGCAGCGCAAACTTTCATAATTTTGTCATGTCAGCAAATCATTTTAACACATCTTCGCGGTTACTGTAGTTTCTTCTTCTCCATTTCTGCTAAGGAAGCAATAAATTTTACTTGTTGGCCCTTTGATAAACCAAGTTCCAGTGATCAGCACTGTTGAAAGGTGAAGGCGGTGGTTAGAACAGGAAGCGAAAGGAATTTGGGGATTGTTAGGGGAAAATTCCAAAGCCTAATGTTTAATGTGGTCTGTTCGATTGCGGCACAAAGAAAAAAAGCCAAACAAAGTAATGCTGAGCACCTAGTCGGTGGCGTTGGCGGTGGCGGTGGAGGGGAAATTATTAGTAAACTATTTTCTAAAATCATCATATTTGAGTAGTGATACCGAGTGTCTTTGAGTGATCCATAATTGTAACCTAAAAAACTCTTGCTAAAACTCTCGTAAGCTCAATATATATATATATATATATATATATATATATATATATATATATATATATATATAAATACATACATACATACATACATATATATATATATATATATATATATATATATATATATATATAAATACATACATACATACATACATATATATATATATATATATATATATATATATATATATATATATATATATATAATGACAAAGAGGAAAAGTTTAATTGTGAGACGTTTGGTCCTTCTGTTATAAATTAACTTTTACACTTTGTCAGAAAATTACCCCAATGCTGTTCTTGATATATAAAAATATCTATCAATATTTCACACACACACACACACACACACACACACACACACACACACACACACACACACACACACATATATATATATATATATGAAGAAATATAGTTTTAAAGTGTGCTATAATTATGGGATAAAGTGCTCAATATCAGAGATAGAACGTAGGTAAATATAAATATAAAAGTGAACACTCAGAGGCGACAGGCTGTTTCATGCTAGACGCAATCATCCGGCCGCGAGTGTTGGATTTTTCTCGACTATTTATATATATGGGTCAGTGGTGCATTGTGGGTAATCCTTTCTGGCGATTATTTTGTTTGTTTATTTATTCGGGTTAATTTATTTTACCTGTTTTTTTTATTTTCATTTTTTATTTTATATTTATTTATTCTTTTCGGTTTTCGATGTTTTATTAACGTAGTAAAAAATTTGGAGGGGGTTGTTTAGGTCGCTTATTTAATATTTTGTTTTGGTCTGGGAAGATAAAGCTATTTATTCGTTCAATTTTTGGATTGATTGCCGTAGTCTATTCTGCTATTTTGGCGGGGACAGTTTTTAATTTGTTTATTATGTTATTTATTTGGATTTATTATTTTTTGGTTATTTATGTTTATTTTTATTTGTTCTAACGGTTATTTTAGAGGGAGCAATTTGTTAATTTCTTAGTTTATTTATTTATTATGATTCATTTTTTCTTATTTATTGTCTTATTTTTATTTTGTATATTTTTATTTACTCTATTCGGTTTTCGATTTTTTATCGTTATATAGCGGTTATAGATATTTTCTCGTCCAATTTTTGGATTGATTGTTGTAGTCTATTCTAACTGTTATTGGTTAGTTAATTTGTTTATTGTTTACTTTATTTATTTGGATTGATTATTTTTATTTGTATATTATGTGTTTATTTTTTAGTTTTATTTGTTCTATTTTGTCAATGTAACGGAAGTGGTTTGTTAATTTGTTTATTGTTTGCTTGGGTTCATTTATTGTAATTGTTTTTTGTATTATTTTGTTTATTTTTATTTATTCTTTTCAGTTCTCGATTTTTAAGTAATGTAGTGAAAATTTGTTTTCATGTCCGCATTTTGAGATGAGCTCAGATCGTTTATTTAGTAATTTATTTTGGTCTGGGAAGGTAATGATAGCTATTTTTTCCTCAAGGCAAAGTTTACAGATTTTGGATTGATTGTTGTAGGCTGATGATCTTTTCCTTATTTTCCATGATATTTTTGGTTTGATTTGCGTTTTGTTTTTTAATTTCCTAGATATACTTAGAAAGTATTGTGCTGTTCGCGAATTTACTATACATATATATATATATATATATTTGAGCAACAACCTCTCTTTTAAACAGCTTTCGTTAAAGATAATGGACAAAGAAATTTTTATTTAGTTTTTCCAGCGTTCTTAGATTTTCCGTTTGGTGGGAGAGAGGGAGTATAAAATCTGTGCATATATGTTTTGATATATATGTATGTGTTTGCGTGTGTCTCTGTGTTTGTGTGTGCGTGTCTGTGTGGAGAGAGAGAGAGAGAAAGAGAAAGAAAGGGAGTGAGAAAGAAAGAAAGAGAGAATGTCGCTATAGTAGAAAAATTAGAGAAATATAGATTCTTTAATGAATAAAGATAGGGTATCTATTTCCAATACGGTGTATTGGCTATCCCGTTTTTAGTAATAAAAGTCTCGGATTAAAAATAAATCTATTAACTCTTTAGAGATTGCTGTGATTGCGTTTTGGTTTCTAAAACTAAAGTAGATATGAAGCTTTCGAAAAAAATAATATGTGTGAAGAGGATGTGCTTCCTTAAAAAAGGAAAAAAGAACTTTGCAGGTTACGGCTTTCTCCGTGGCCGAGAGTTACAGCAAACTGGATTAGAGTTTAGAAATTGTAGAATTGTTTATGCGATTTCAGTTGCATTTCTTATCTTTTGACTATTTAACCGATTTTCACCGATCACACTTTTGACGATTTGATTGATTTTCACCGATTACGCGTTTGACGATTTGATCGATTTTCACCGATTACGCGTTTGACGATATGACCGATTTTCACCGATCACGCTTTTGGCGATTTAACCGATTTTGTCCAATCACACTTTTAACGATTTGGTCGATTTTCAGCGATCACGCTTTTGACGATTTGATCGATTTTCACCGATCATGCGTTTAACGATTTGATCGATTTTCACTGATCACGTTTTTGACGATTTGACCGATTTTGACCGATCACGCTTTTAACGATTTGATCGATTTTCACCGACCACGCTTTTAACGATTTGACCGATTTTCACCGATCACGCTTTTAACGATTTGATCGATTTTCACCGACCACGCTTTTGATGATTTGACCGATCACTCTTTTGATGGTTTGACCGATTTCGACCAATTATGCTTTTGAAATATCTGATCGATCACGCTTTTGGCGATTTAACCGATTTTGTCCAATCACGCTTTTAACGATTTGATCGATTTTCACCGATCACGCTTTTGACGATTTGATCGATTTTCACCGATCATGCGTTTAACGATTTGATCGATTTTCCCTGATCACGCTTTTGACGATTTGACCGATTTTGACCGATCACGCTTTTAACGATTTGATCGATTTTGACCGATCATGCTTTTGACGATTTGAACCATTTTCACCGATCACACTTTTAACGATTTGACCGATTTTGACCGATCACGCTTTTAACGATTTGATCGATTTTCACCGACCACGCTTTTGACGATTTGACCGATCACTCTTTTGATGGTTTGACCGATTTCGACCAATTATGCTTTTGAAATATCTGATCGATCACGCTTTTGGCGATTTGACTGACTTTGTCCGATCACGCTTTCCCATTAGAAAGACAGCTGGAAAATCTCTTTAGACACAAAGAAAATATCGCTGAACTGTTATGTAATATCAATTCTCCTATATGGCATTGAATGTTGGACAATTTTCTCACAGATGAAGAAAAAACTTGAGGCAACGCTAAAAACATAGAAGGGATTCTACAAAAGAATGTCGCGAATATCATATCATATAAATATATATATATATATATATATATATATATATATATAGAGAGAGAGAGAGAGAGAGAGAGAGAGAGAGACAGACAGACAGAGACAGAGACAGGGAGAGAGAGAGAGAGAACATGTAAGCCTTGAGGGAGTTTTAAAGAAAATGGAAACAAAAAAGACAATTATTTTTCGATTAGAAAGAGACAGTTGAAGTTTCTACGATAAATAATGAAGGAATAATTATCTGAAAATTTGACATTCACAGGACATATTGAAGGCAATAGGGCGGGGGAGAGATCGCGTGTAATGTGTCTAATGAGCTTGTGTAAATGAATGCTAGAACAGGGATGGGGGAAAGGAGGATAGTGAAAAGACAAACGTTACTGAGGCTAGATGTTGTGGAGAGTCATAATCGTCCACGTTTCGAAGTAGAATAAGAATTATGCATATACACAATATAAGAACACGGAATTTTCAAAAACATTTTAAAATTCATTTTGAACGATCAATGAATTTTGAAGATTAAATATTTTATTTCTCTAATTTTTAAATAAAGAAATGGTGTTATGTACTTGAATTTAACAATATTAAATAATTTACTGGCGTCAGACTGAAATTCTTTTTTTTTCGCCAATTATTTTGTCGTTATTTAACTCGACCTTCTCTTCCCCTTTATTCGTCGTCGGCAAAGTTCACCAGGTCAAGTCCTATTCAGTACACGGATAGGAAGCGCTCAGAAACGCATGCTCAAATCACGATACGTGTGTGTGTATGTGTGTGTGTATGTGTGTGTACATATATATATACACACTTAGAAAGGCATAGAGGCAAAACAACTTTCTGAGAAATATGATCAAATTTACTTCTTTACCCACTCCAGCGCACACACAAACATGAAATAGCGAGGTGGGGGAGAAAGAAAAAACGCTGTAAGAAATAGAGAATAAAAAAAATTCAACTTATCACTATTGTTATTATTATTCAGTGTCACGTAGCACGAAGCGCATTAGCGACATCAGTTCCCGGAATATAAAGTGACACCTCGACGACAAAGCGGAAAAAGGCAAGGAAGGAGGACTTTTTTTTGTCACCGTCTCTTACTTTTCTCACCTTCCTCTCCCTTTATATATGTATATTGTCATCAAATGAGCAAGTCACGACAAAAAACTTTTTTCTTCTTTTTTCTTTTCTTCTTTCCCTTTTTTTTCTTTGTATACATTCAGTCATTTACTTACTTCTTTGCTTACCGATTCAGTCGTTGCCTTTTCTTTGGCGCAGCCTGAAAAAAATGGCGGGTGATGTATATGTTTCTGGTGCCTAACAGAAATAAAATGAAGGATATTCGTTAAATTATTACGAAATTTAAAGTGTGTCATCATCGTCGTCATTTCTTCTTCTGTGTCATGGACAATAATGTCTCTCCGCAACTTCCTATCCTTCATATCACTTGTCTTAACAATGTTAGTCTTTTTACTACCCGCCTCCTTGTAAGGTCGTCAGGTAAGTTTCTCGCCACTTTACCCCGTTTCTCGTGCCTTCAATGTGTCCTGTGAGTGTTAAATTTCCAGGCCTTTTCTTAGAAATTTCAATTGTCTCTTTCTGATTTTATGCATAATTGTCCTCCCCCACCCATTGTTCTTTAATTTTTCTCATTGCTCAGAGGCACCAACCATTTATTATCAGCATCCATCGGCGGAGAAACATTTTTATTGCCTCATGTTCATCAGAAAATTGTTCAGCACTCACTGCCATATGAGAAAATTGATACGATTCAACACATTTCTTTTTTGTTTCTATCGAAATTTTCTTGTTAGAAAATATCTCTGCTTAGCGTTTGAAAGACATCTTTTATTGTTCCAATGCGCCTTTGGATTTCGCTGTCATATTTTCCGTCACCTATTAAAACACTTAACTAAATAAAACTGAATCTCTACACCACTCTTGTCAACGACATCCAAACGGATGAAAGAACAGTAATTTTTATTTTGCAAGCTTCTTCCTCTTCTCATTTCTTCTTCTTCTTCTTCCTCCTCCTCCTCCTCCTCCTTCTTCTTTAGTTATTATTATTGGGCCAGTGAGAAGCAACAAAGTGATGTTGGGGTGCAAATATATACAACTCAATACACCCATCATGACAGCCAATCTGGTAATGGTATAGTGGGCAAATGCATCGATATAGTGTCATGTTCTAATACCTTCAAGTCGGGTAACCCAGTCCGCTCAGACGGTCTCTGATTGAGAGTTATCAGCTATTTAGATGCAACTCCCAAGTCACCTTGGTTGCCTCATCCTTTGAGCAAAAAAGAAACAACTCTTTCGATGCTTGCCTATGACGCCCTCCATTACTCCCGCTCATGAACAGAGATATACATTGTGTCAGTTCCTATGTCTCAAATGCTTATGGTCAGGCAACTGACCAACAATTCTGTGCTACTAAACACAATATTTAATGTAGACCTTCTTAATTTAGCAAGACAAAACATTTACATGTTAATAATACCTACAATCCATTCAGTTGGGTTCATTCAATTACAAGCAAATATCCTTGGGAATTATACTATCTTTAAAAAAAATCGGTACTTGTGGGTTATTTGCCGCCATTTTTTAAGTTAATTTTGAAACTGTTTACAAATACAGATGTGAAAAAAATATACTGTCGCAGAGA
>OZ038484.1:134536583-134574083 GCA_964036315.1 Acanthosepion esculentum | reverse complement strand
GAGTCTTTTTGTAACTCTCTTTCTCTTTCTCTCTCTCTCTCTCTCTCTCTATATATATATATATATATATATATATGTTATCCACAGACAGACAAACTGTTTCGCTGTATCAGAGCTCATCAGTGTGGCTAGACCTCAGGTTACCTCTAACTAGCATCGAAATCCGGCTGAATAAGTGTCAGTCAAAGAATCTACCCGTAAGCTCTACACACACACACACACACACACACACACACACATATATATGTGTGTGTGTGTGTGTGCATGTGTGTGTGTGTGTGTGTAGAGGTCTCACACTTATCAGGTCTTATAGCAGGCAGTCGAGAAAAATAGCTTGTTTTCTTTGAATTAAGTTTTTCCTTGTATTTGGAAAAAAGATGGCATTCCATCTTTAAACGATGCCCTAAATTAAAAGGATGTCTTCCTAATGGACGCGTGACAATTCTCCTATGGGGGGGAGTCATCATTATAACGAACGTTTACTAGTTTATTGCACTTGCTGTGCTTGTTTTCTTTTTAAATATCTCTAAGAGTTTATCTGTTAAAAGTAGGAATGTTTCAATGTTTACCTCATAGAGAACGTCACTAGACTTCCGTTATGAGCTAAGGTCGTGTCTGGTTTTTGTTCTTGAAAAAAGTGAGGAAGTCAGAATGAAAATAACAAGATTTAATATCCAACTATGTCAATGGAGTCAAGTTTCCGCGTTTATATCAATACGGTTCTTTTTATGTAAATTCTTTCTCTTTGAACGAAACTTGGCGTCATTGAAGAAAGTACCTGCTTGCACAAACACGCGCGCACCACACATATACACAAGGGCACAAACAATGATTAAAATCAGTGACCGATGTTACCATCAACACAGGCAAATGAACTACTCACGACAAAGTATTTATTCGCCTCCCTACGGGGTAAAATGTCCAAGGAGGACTTAAATCATCAATCATTTTGGTCAAAAAGTTCGAGAAAATCTGATCTGCTCTGAATCGTAAAATAAAAATGAAATAAAACTACGCCATTATTTAATTGGTAATTTTTAAAATTTCTTTTAGGAATAAAATATATTAAGGACACTATTCGATTAAGAAAATGAATAATTAATTTTTACAAGAATTGTTTTCATTTATTTAAAAGTTTTAATTAGAATAGTTTATAAAGTTTTAAATAAGATTCTGCCTTAATTTGTATAGATCAATTGATATTGTTATTAAATAAAACTATATTTACAAATCATAAATGGAAAAGCTTACTACAATTCAGCCACCCCCAGTATTTTAAAAAGAATTTTGAATTATTTTTGTGTGTGTATAAATGTACCGATTTTTGTAAATACGGACATCGATACACAGTCAGAAAATAAAAGCGGTAAATTTAAAATTTATTTATAGTAAATTTTAAAACAGTAAATTTAAAATTTATTTGTAATTTTCTAACATTTCCTCAACAATTGCCTACTACTAATTTAGTACCTAAAATTCAATAAAATATTGGAATGTTTAAAATATTTTACATTTTTATGATTACTGAGTAAATAAATTTATATAAAAATACGTTCACGTTGTATTCATCATGTAATTTTACTATTAATATTTCTCCCTACATAAATCTCAAAAACGCCAAGTTATTGATACTTGTGACAAAACCTCATAAAATCACCCACCTCCATGTTAAAAAATGCTTTACTGTGATATTTTAAACTAAAAGTAATATGTGCTCTAAATCAAATTAATTAAACTTTAAGTCAGTTAATCTTTTAGAAATAAAGTTTCAGAAAAGTATATCTTATTTTTGAAAGATTTTTAAAAAAAGAATTACGTTGTGTTGACAGATTTGTCAATATGGCCGATTTCAGCGATTTAAAAAATCATTCTAATCAATTGAAATTCGGCTTTAGATGCAGGAAAGTATTTTGATTATTGGAAATATTAAATCGAATCTATTAGCTTGAAATTAAAACTAAAATAAAAACTTCAAGAAAGATTTTTCATTTCAAAAATGCTTTTAAGTTTCGCTTTCTTTTTCTTTCATTTTTTTTCTGGCCAGATACTTAGCTATGTAAGTATGTAAGTATGTAAGTATGTTTACACAAAAGAAAAAAGTTAAGACTAGAGGTTTAATAAATAAAAGAGCATTAATAACAGAAAGAATATTTCCTGATTTATGCTATCTGAAGAGAGAGGGAGAGAAAGGGTTAGAGATAGGGAGGGAGAGAGAGAAAAATAGAGGTAAAGAGAGAGGGAGAGAGAGAAAAAGAGCGAGGGAGAGAAAGGGTAAGAGATAGGGAGGGAGAGAGAGAAAAAGAGAGGGAAAGAGAGAGGGAGAGAAAGGGTAAGAGATAGGAAGGGAGAGAGAAAAAGAGAGGGAAAGAGAGAGGGAGAGAGAGAAAAGGAGAGGGAAAGAGAAAGAGAAAAGAGAGAGGGAGAGAAAGGGTAAGAGATAGGAAGGGAGAGAGAGAAAAAGAGAGGGAAAGAGAGAGGGATAGAGAGAAAGAGAGAGGGAGAGAGAAAGTTGGAAGAAGGAGAGGGAGAGAGAAAAAGAGAGGAAGAAAGAGAGGGAGAGAGAGAAAAAGAGAGAGATAGGGCGAGAAAGGGAGTGAAGGAGAGAAAGAGAGAGAACTACAGTCTTCACTCTTTCTATACCTTAAGAAAGGCAGTAGAATAGATCGGCCAAAGCCAAACGTGTTTCACTCGACAGTCAGTTTGACATTATTTTCAGTTGTCCTTGATTATATAAATATTAAGTTCATTATTTACATTGTCATCATCTTTGTCGCCATATTTATTTATATTGTAATAAATATGGCGACGAAGATGAGGAGAATATTCCGAATAATGTAAATACTGTACATAATATCTCATCTCAGAAATATAGACAAATATTAAGTTTATTTAAATGTGATACAAAAAGGCCAACTGCAAGGAAATTAGAATAAAAAGATTAGACGACGCCAATCTTCCAAATAGGGAAGATCTGACTTGTGAATCAGCGTTCGAAACCCTGACCATTCGGATCAGATACACAAACGCAACTATCTCAACTATTAAGCAGATCATAATCTTAGTTTACATCTTGGTAGCTTCTACCAAGATGTAAACAATGTGAGTTATTTTAGTCAGTAATAACGTGTTTAATATTTTTAAAGTTGAAATTGTTGGCGAGAACATTTTAAAGTGCCTCTTGAAGAAGCGAACAGAAAATTTAATAAAAATAAAGGGACATACTACTTATTGCTGGTACAAACTGTCTCGTTTCGTTTCCCATTGTTGGTCGCAATACCAGCCATCTTGGCGACAACTTGTAAAAAAAAAAAAAAGTGGAAAGTTTACGCATGCGCGTTCACATACTAACCGATGAATGTGTTTGTTTGCCTAAACACAATATTTAGATATAGAAATAAGCATTCATCACAAGATGATCCGCAAATGTTTTGAGAATTTTGTCTGATCATATTCAGTCTGATCATATCTCAAATTACATAACGTTTCCCGTGTCTCGCCTGATGTTTCACGTTTCTCTTGAAATCATTTCACCTTTTTCTATCAATTTTTTTTCATTGAGAATACATTTTTCGCGTTTTAAATTCTCACATTGTTTGAGTAGCTCTCCCCGTACACACACACACACACGCATGAGTAAACACGTACACATATACAAACATGAATAAAAATGCACACACAAATACACACACACGTACACACATTAAATAAGTAACTTCTCATTTATTCGCATGTTTACGCATAAATACTTCATGCTCTGATTTGCAGATGAAAATAAATAAAATAAATGAAAATCAAAGCTGGCGCATGACAATCTTCCTCTGTCCATGCGTCGCGGATCCAACCTGAGCAAAATTTACAAACACATGCTTGAATTAAGAAAAGAAGAAAACACAGCTCTTTTTCAGCACCAGGTAATTTTAGCTGAGTTTTGTTATAATGGTTGGCTGCGGTCTATTAAGGCGGCTAGCCAACCCCTGTGTTTGTTCAACACCCACATAGTGGTTTATACTGCAGCTATGTTGAGCGGACCATTGTTATATTTTCTGTGGTAGAGCGCATTATATGACGTGATCAACATTCTGGACAAGGCCAATGCGCTCAAACACTCGGTCACGGCCTCGTGCTAGGACATACACCGATGGCTCCCAATCTGTCACGACCTAGCGCTAGGACACACTCTGACGGCTCCCAAATCTGGCACGACCTAGCGCTAGCACACACTCTGACGGCTCCCAAATCTGGCACGACCTAGCGCTAGCACACACTCTGACGGCTCCCAAATCTGGCACGACCTAGCGCTAGCACACACTCTGACGGCTCCCAAATCATACCATATGAGCTTAAGCATGAACTCCGCAAATAAGGAAATATTCCAAGCACATAGTAAGTTTTATAACACGGCCCTGAAAAATAGCGGATACAAAAATGCTGACAAAAGCTATACAAACAATAGCACTAATAGTAAGAAGAATAGGAAAAGAAAGATCATATGGTATACACCTCCGTTCAACCAAATGGTCAGTACTAAACTTGGACATACGTTCCTAGCTTTAATTGGTAAACACTTCCCCACAAATAGCAAACTGAGCGAAATCTTTAATAAAAACACCCTAAAGTTAAGTTACAGCTGCACTGAAAACCTAGAAAGAATCATAAAAAAGCATAATAGTAAAATCCTAGAAAAACACGCATGCCAAAACAGTGCCAATAAAACTCCTAAACTGCAATTAGACAAAAATAATGAAAAATCATGTGATTGTAGAAACCCTAATGACTGCCCGTTAGAAAACAGATGCCTCATTAAATCTGTGGTATACCAATGTACCATCTCATCCATGGAGAGTCCTAAAATTGACAGGATATACATTGGGTCAACAAAGAATAAATTTAAAATTAGATGGAGACAACACAAAAGCTCCTTCAACAACATCCAAAAGAGAAATCAGACATCTCTATCCCAATACTACTGGCATTTAAAGGAAACGAACAAAACACAGAAAGTAAAATGGAAAATAATAAATAGAACTAGAACGACCCATGCCCTTTATGCCTACATGAAAAACTGCACATCATTAGGTTTCTAAATAGTGAAAAGTTATTAAACCACAGACATGAGCTAACGGTTTTCTGCCGACATCAACAGATTTTCGCATTAAATAATTAATAAATAGATATAAACAAATAAAGTCCATAGTTTAAAAGCCTTAAAAGCTCAGCCCAATAATTATTGCGAAAAACCCTTTGTTAAAGTATAAAAAAAAGAACTCTTATGTAGCGAAGGAATCATATTTTTAAAAACAAAAAATATTATATATATATATATATATATATATATATATATATATATATATATGCACTAGTTTAGAAGTCGCCCTATCGGGTGGCATTTAAGCTATCTCCTGCGGAGGGCTCTTAAGTGGGCCTTCATCACAATAGGTAAGATGGAGTAGATGTGATAGGCAACAATAAACTACAGAAGAACTCAAAATTGATCGTTGCGTTTAAGTATCGCATTAATATTTAAGCTTACCTTTTAAAAGTTCAATGATAATTCTTCTGGCGCCACTAAATTTAAAGAAAATTTCATATACGTAGGTCCTTACTTTCTGTACAAACATTTATTTTTATTTCATGGGTGACTTTCGCTGGATTTTGCGATTAATTTCGATTATTCCCAAATTTATTTCCAAGTTATAAAAATTAATAACGTAGAAAAATATTCGTCGCAAAAAATCACGTAAAAATGTCTCCGAAAACAAAAGCAGTTATGAAAACTTGTGACACCAAAATTTCAGCATTACGGATCCTGATCTGGCCCGGAATGTTTTAATTTGCTCACGAAGTCGGCCTGATTCCAAAATGGGTTGACATGTTGGGCTACGGCCTCTAGGAGTAAAGTTGAAGACGTATGACACAGTTGTACACTGATATTAGCATTTATTATATATATATATATATATATATATATATATATATATATATATATATATATATATATCGACAGATATATAAATATAAGATGATTTTAAAATAGCATTTAAAACCGTTTTAAATCGCGGGATAGTAACATATATATATATATATATATATATATATATATATATATATATATATATATATATATATATATATATATATATATAGGGGTTGGACAAAATAATTGGAACAGGTGCAAATTCCACTCCTATATTTCAAAGACCTATTATATTAAGAACTTCGTAATTGCAGGTTATATCTATTGTAAATACGTTTATTTATCTAATTTACTGTCTTTGTCTTATTTATTTTTAGAATTTAGTAAAATTTAAGCTAAATACTTGACATCGCCAAGTTCGAAAAAGGGCAAATTGTTGGAGCTCGCATGACAGGAGCCTCGATCACTAAGGTTGCTGAACTGTTTGGTTTTTCAAGAGCTACCATATCAAGAATTATGATGCAATTCGAGAAACAGAGCGAAAGCTCAAGCAACCGTAGCAATTTGGGCCAGACTTGCAAACTTACTGAGAGGGACCGACGTGCATTTAAACGCAATGTGGCAAAAAATCATCGGACTACTGCGGCCAAAGTGACTGCTTTGTTGAATAATCATCTGAATAGTCGTTTCTACTAAAACTGTTCGTCATGAGCTGCATAAGGCTGGATATCATGGAAGAGCTGCCGTAAGGAAACCTCTTCTCATCACTCGCAACATTCAGAAGAGGTTGAAGTGGTGCAGAGATCACAATGCCTGGTCTGCAGACCGATGGAAGCAAGTCATATTCTCAGACAAGTGCAGTTTTTCTCTTTTCCCAACCTCAGGGCGAGTTTATGTGTAGAGGCAGCCCAAAGAAGCTTACAACCCTGACTTCCTTCTTTTAACAGTGAAGCATGGAGGTGGATCAATGATAGTTTGGGCCACCATATCATGGAAATGTCTTGGTCCAATAGTTGCTCTACATGTTAGAATCAACAGCAAAGATTACCTGAACATTTTGGGAGATCATGTTCATCCAATGGCTCAGATTTTATTCCCTGATGGTGACTGCATCTTCCAAGACGACAATGCTCCAATACATACTGCTCAAGTGGTTAAGAATTGGTATGAAGAGCATAAAAGTGAGCTAGAACACATGGAGTGGCCTCCCCAATCTCCAGATATCAATATTACCGAACATTTGTGGTGCATTTTGGAGCGACAAGTTAAAGACCTGGAGCAGGCGTTAATGGAAGAATGGCTGAAAATTCCCCTGGATGACGTCCATTCCTAGATGTATTAAAGCCGTATGTGAGGCTAAAGGAGGACCAACTCCATATTAGATAAATTTTCTTTGAATTTAACAAGTGTTTCAATTATTTTGTCCAACCCCTGTAATATATGTATATATATATATATATATATATATATATATATATATATATATATATATATATATATACAGATAACAGAAATTGAAAAATGGTGAAACTAGGTTTAGGTTAATATATATATATATATATATATATATATATATTTATATATAGACAGATAGATAGATAGAGAGAGAGATAGAGAGAGAGAGAGAGAAAGTAAAGAAAGAGAAAGAGGTGTGGGAGAGAGAGAATACGTACTTTTAAGCGGAAGAAACAAGAAAAAAGGAAGAAAAAACTTCGTAAGCTCAAACCGGAGACAGCACAAATTAGCCTATTAGTCAAGTGACAATCGTCTAAAGCTGTACAAGAGAGTTCTAATTATATAAATATAGAATGGCTCCGTCGGCCTCTTGAACTACTGCCACCCATTCTGTTTTTTTCCTCCTCTGTATTGTGTTTCCTGCGAATAAACAAATTGTTCTTCCATGTTGACATTCTGCTAGTTGCTTGATGTCTCTATTTAAACATGACTGCTGACCGAAAATCGGCCTCTCGTTGCGGATTTAAAACTAGGGTTCTTTGAACTTGCTTTATATTGAAGAAGATTCGTCAAGTAATCTCAGCGATGAATGTTTGAACCGGGAATTAATTCTGAAGTTGTTTGGTATTACTGGAAAGATTATTTTATGTAGATTAACGTACCGAAATCCTTCCCTTTTAGCATCTGAAGAAGAAAAAAGCTTCCTTATCTTGAATTCATATTATATTTTTGCTTATTTTGCTGTCAGTTTGCCAGCGATCAAGGTCAAGCCATCATTTCTTTGTATTGCTGCATAAACTTATGCAAATCGTTTTTCAGTATTGACATTCGGACTATTGTCCTCATCTTTGTTGTTGTTATCACAACGTTTCGGCTTTTGTGTCCCCCCGGCCTTCATCAGGTGTATATCGTTCCAGGTTAACTACAATAAACTCTAAACTCTTATTTAATATACAGGGGTAGACTGTTCTCGTTCCACTGCTCTTGCATAGTTATTTCTTATTTTTAGTACTGCTCAGTTATTACTCGCCCCATTTCCACTGAGTCCAAGTAGACGCTGCCAGGGATTGAACTCACAATCACAAAATACACGAACCAAAGCTTTTATCCATTAAACTATTTTCCTTCATTCGATTTAATTCCGTTTGGATTCGAAAGCCAAAATTCGATCTGGATTTGCATCTTTTGTATCCATATTGTTTATTGACATTCACTTTTATCCTTTCTGATTTTTATTTGTTAGTGATAAGTAATGAAACGTTAAAATATACTAAAATTCAATAAAAAACTTATGGGCAAAGTGTCACTGGAATGAAACTACGAACCAAAATGTGCATGATGATGGTAGATGATGAGCGATAAAATCATGAAGACGACAACCGAAACAAAACATGAAGATGGCCACCGAAACAAAACATGAAGATGGCCACCGAAGCCCATTTGAAATTTTATCTGATAAGCCTATCAGTTTTCGAAATATCTTTGATGAAACTTGAATTCAAATACAATTTTTTTGTTCTTAATATTCGAACTATGTTGAACGTTTTTACTATTTTTGATTTGGTAAGATTACTAATGATTTACAAATCAATTTGCTTTGTCACAGTGATATAACAGATTTGAAAGCTACCAATAGTGTTTTACTATCATATGCCGGGGGTAGGGTTTTATCACCTCTCAGTTGCGCCTGTGTCTTCGGGTAGAGTGTGATTCAGTTGTGACTCCCTCGGAGAAGAGAGGAAAATCACACTGTGAGGAACAGATGCCCCAGGCTGCACCCACTTATTGCACTAGAGAGAGCGATCGGCGCTCGCACCGAGGCTAGCGCAACCCGCGGTTGCGGGGGCTCGGGGAATTTTTGTTCTGGTACACGGTCGGGGTCCCAATATTAAAACCGACCTTGTGTCACATCCCGTGTCAGTAGGGAGGCCAGGGTAAATATTTATAATATCAATAGGTTTTAAGTCTTTCATTTCATTTCTACTTTATCTTTATTCTTGTCATTCATTGAACCCTCATAGCATTTACGTATTTTTAAAATCAGCACTGGTCCCTGAATACTATTAACTGTTAACACCATCAAAAATTATAGGTTTGGTTCAATGGTTCTAAAACAAGGCATTAGATTATGCGTTTTTTAAAATCATTTAACCCCAAGCAGAGCGCTAAAACCATTAACCCACCAGAGTGAAGGAACGAGTTGCAAAAACAGGTTTTGCTATCACAACATCGATAACTTCTCGAATCTGGAACACACTTCCGGCTTCCGGTTTCCCTGTCAACTTTGATCTTTAAAAAATGTGACGTCATTCACCATCTTCTGTCTTTTTAAATCCTGTTTTTTATTGCCCTATCTCCTCACCAATGTTTTCTCATTTTCTTTCACGCTTGCGTCTTAGTGGCTTTATCGCCTTGTTAGGAGTGAAATGATTAAAACGAACCAGTCTCACGTGTCTTGTTTTGGAACCATTGAACCAAACTTATAATTTCTGCGGATGTTTTAACAGTTCATACTATTCAGTGATCTGGTTTTTTAAATGTCCCTTTTGATGTACTTTTGAAATGTTACGTTAAATGCTATGTTAATGTTGCTAAATATGAAAGAGATGAACCAATTCTTTCATTAATCATCTTAAAATAAACTTTGTTCTCTATAAACTTAAGTAATATTTTATCATTCGGTTTCATAATTCATATCCACCGCAATTGACTTCTCAAATAAAAGTCGAGTTTCGAAACATGCATACTTAAAAGATTATTCTAGTTATGTGAATTTAAACAATACTGATTAAATAAAAAAATAAATGATGTAAGCACATTCACACTTCTTTAGTTCAATGTTACAGTGGAGTTAATATAAGTGATCGTACAGCAAACAAATGCTTGTTATTCTCATTTATAGCGAATGAAAATCTCGAATAACAATGTTATATATGTATTTTGGGGCATAGAATCAGAATCTGCAATTTAAAATTAGAAATTCATCGATAAGTGATAGTTATGCAAATTTTTATATTTCGAATAGTGGAAAAAAATCTTCGTACAGTATCAATTTTTGCATTATAATACGGTAGATTTTGCTTGTACTTCAAAGTAGAAGATTCTACACTGTTCTAGAATATTCTCAGTAACTCTATTGCAACATTCAGTTCAAAATTGGATCATTCTGCAGTTACTGTTCACTGATAACGGTTCTAATAATGGCTAGATGTAAGGAAATGACTTGTGCTCAAAAAGAGCTAATTATTAAGCTATGGAACATCTCCAGTGACACGAACATACCTTTTTCAACAATTGGTTCATTTATTGCAAGATTTAAAAGACGTAATACTGTTGAGAACAAAGGCAGACCCGGTGCTCCCAGGAAGATCTCTCCCAGATTATGAAGAAAGTTGATGCGACAGGTCCAAAATAACCCAATGGCCTTCAGAATGATCTGAGTTTGTCAGGAGTTAACGTAACTAAGCAAACAATTAGTAATGAACTACGCAGAGACGGTATAAAGTTCCCGTACGATAACCGAAGTTAGGCCGCGTCGAACCTGGTCAGTAACTAGATGAGTGACCGCTTGGGAATACCAGGTATTGTAAGTTTGGATGGGCGGGTGTTGTAATAGATAATGGCTAATATGGTTAATTGATGAGCCGAGTTCTAATTGGGTTAGTTATATTCACTTAAATAACCTTGTGAAAGGTATGAATCCACCTCTTCTCCACCAGCTATGGGTTAATTAGTAAGACTTGTATCGTTAAACCATTATTATCAACCCAAAGAAAAAGAAAATTCTTACAATCTAAAAATATTTTCTGGCTTTATATAACCAGCAAAGGGTGATAAGCCGTAGAAAACAAATCAATGAATCAAGGTTCTCTAGCATTGGGTGTCAACCATTCTAAGAGAAGGAAAACTCTGAATTCCAAACCGCGGAGAAGGCAACAGACAGCCTCTATTCTATAATTCCCAAGAATTTATGGCAATTCATAGTTAATAAAAAGGAATCTGTGGAAGACCGTGAACGCGTACCTCCTGAAGAATCCAAACATTAAAAAAAATATAGTTATTAACTAGAAACCAACAATCAAAGAATTTCAAAAGTGTGGAATGGCACAAATCGTGTCTTGGCGCTTAGAACCCTTGCTATAACAATTTCAAGAGAGTTGAAAATCGATTCTAGAGTCTCCATTCTGTACAAAAATTAAAACTATTCATAAGCGTTATTTGTGATTGCTCTCAATTAGCGATCAAGACCCCCTCCCCAAATAGAAAAGAAAAACGAATGAACGTGATTACATAAAGCAATTGATTCCTATTTCGGGATTATCGTGGATTTTACTAATATCTATATGGCCGTTGGCGCTAGTTGTAGAGCATTTATTAATAGCAAACTATCTATACCTCCTTTGTTCAACCAGTTTGAGGTTCTGACCTCTTCTGCCGACAAGGCTGAATGCTTTGCTTGGAAATTCTCATTCAATTTAACGCTCGACTATTCCGGTGTACCCGTACCCGATTCAACCCCCCCCCGTCGAACTGAGGCTCAATTGAGCGACTTGCACATAACCCCGTCATCGGTTCTGGGCATCATCTCTAAATTAGACCCCCACATTATGGGTTAAATATCAGGCAAACCAAGGCTTCTCTCGGTTTACGGACACATCATGTTGAAACACCGCTTCCCGTAAGATCACCGAAGTTAAACCGCGTCTCCATTCTGTACAAAAATCAAAACTATTCATAAGCGTTATTTGTGATTGCTCTCAATTAGCGATCAAGACAAAAAAACTAAAAAAAAAAAAAGAAAGAAAGAAAAACGAATGATCGTGATTATATAAAGCAATTGATTCATATTTCGGGATTATCGTGGATTTTACTAATATCCATATGACCATTGGCGTTAGTTGTAGAGCATTTACTCATATGTTTTCTCTCGAAACTGTGAGTAGCTGTTTCAATCCGCATCGGATTTCGTGATATTTTAGATGCATGTCTGATTCTGATTAAGGTAAGAAAATTAAGTACCGATTCAGTGAAAAATAGATTTTTGTTTCATTTGGAAATAAGATTTTTTTTCTTTCTAGTTGCTTGACCAAAAAGTTATATCACTTATTAAGGAGAAAATCTATTTAATAAACCAAACGAACTTTTGGCCAACCCAATACTTGAAATTAATGATTTTTTCTCAATATTATTTTAGTGTGTACCAGCTTTTATTTATTTATTTATTTTGTTAGTAGAAACAAAACGATTAAAAGATCTTCAGATGGACTACTAATTGTTGAAGAGACATATTGTTGTTGATATAGTATAGAGTAATAATAGTAGACGTGTTCCTTCAACAAGAAACTATAAGAATGAATACACAAACAGTTGTGTACATTTAACAACACCATATTCTATTGCCTAAGCAAACCAAATGGAAAGAACACAAAACGTAATGAACGAAGATTTGTACATAGAGGTGTCTTTATTCGTGTATGCATATGTGAGAAGTGTCTGTGAAAGTGTGAGGAACTTACATTTTGCGAAGAGTTCTTTGGTAGCATTATTAAATATGGTTGTGTGTCGTTGTTGTATATGTATATTGTATACATATTGTAATTACAAAGGTGTAGGCTTTAAGAAATCTTCATTCCACTGAGAATACAAGGTTCGCGTACAGTGTCTTTTATAGTCCTAGTAAACAGAAATAGCTCTCTCAAAGAGGAGAGTAACAAAACAAGGGGAGAGTACTCTTGATTATTCGTAACAATATATGTTTTTAAATTTAGTTTTTATAATATAGTTTTCTACTTAATATTTTATTTAGCTTCTATAATTTAGTTTCATATCTATTTTTATTTAGTTATTATAATCTAGTTTTCTATATAATGTTTATTTAGTTTTTACAGTCAAGCTTCCAATCTCATTTCTCAGCAACGAATCAACGGGAAGCAGTCTATTTAATATATATATATATATATATATATATATATATATATATATATATATATATATATATATATATATATATATATATATATATATATATATATATATATATATATATAAAAGTGGACATGGAAGTCAGCACTTAGAGGCGACGGTCTGTTTCATGCTAGTGCAATCGCCTGACGATTGCACTAGCATGAAACAGACTGTCGCCTCTAAGTGCAGACTTCCATGTCCACTTTTATATTTACACACGCTCTATCTCTGATATTGAGCACTTTATCCCATAAATATAGCACACTTTAAGACTATATTTCTTATATATATATATATATATATATATATATATATATATATATATATATATATATATATATATAGGAAGGCAAAGTATAAAAAATCGAATTCCTTAACTATTAATATAGTTTTGTGCCCAAATAAATATAAATTAAAATAATTAGTTTATATATATATATATATATATATATATATATATATATATATATATATATATATATATATATATATAAAGTAATTATTTTACTTTATATTTAGAAATATAAACTAAAATAATTAGTTTATATATATATATATATATATATATATATATATATAAACTAATTATTTTAGTTTATATTTATTTGGGCACAAAACGATATTAATAGTTAAGGAATTCGATTTTTATACTTTGCCTTCCTTAGAATGACTCATGTTAAAGCAAGTTAAAACCATAACAATACGAAACCACTTGGCTGCTCCTGAAAATAAATACACGCCTCTTTACGTTAATATGAAACCTTCTGGGGGAGCGGGGAATCTTCACCCAAACGTCTGATCTTTTATAGATACTTAAACATGGCCGCCAACAAATACGTGTACATATTTGGCATAGAACAGGTGCCGCGCAAGGAATATTATTTTCTACAGAAAAATATCGAAATATGCATGTAATGACAAAAGTACGCAAGTGTAGGCTTTAAGAAATCTTCATTCCACTGAGAATACAAGGTTCGCGTATATTGTCCTTTTACAGTCCCAGTAAACAGAACTAGCTCTCTCAAAGAGGAGACAAGGGGAGACCACTCTTGATTATTCATAAGATATATATTAAGCAGTCACTGTTTGCATATTCATCTTCTTTCAACTCCATAAACAATGTTTACATAATTAACTCCCTTGGTGTAAAAGGCCCTACCGTACAACACTTCCGGAAAAAGGAACCGGAAATAAAGATGTAGCTAGCAACAGACACAAGTATTTATCTATTCTACTCTTCTCACAGGTCAAACGTTCCGCCTAGACTCCGGCAAGCCTTTTCTCTTTCTTGTCTGTCAAACACGTATAACAGTAGTCAAGTATGTTTAGGGTATTTGGATGCTATGCACTATTTTATTCAATGCGACCTGTGGTTCGTTAGGGACTAAAAGTCCTCCAGGGTTAACGGGACTCGTCCTATTTTTAACACACCTTGAAGAGAAGAAAGAGAATTAGACTTTTTTTATATACTGCTTTTAGCAATGCCACCTGCAGGTCGCCAACAGAACTGCTATAGCAGACAAGCGATCACCGATCGGACCCCGAACTACCACAAGATGAATGGATACCTCACACTCGGGGTGGCCCCGTGCCTTGAGAGACTATTAGGCCTTAAACTCACCCCTGACCTCAGGTGGAACTCGTACGGTCCATCGCTAAAGAGGCATGAAGAGTTTCGTTTCCCTGTACCGCACCAGTAAGTACCTGACCCCTCCTGATATCCTCTAACTTTACAAAAGTCAAATCATGGAATACTTTTGTCATATTTGGGCGAGAGCTGCCCAGTCCTCACTTTCCGGTCTCGATAGAGTTCAAAAGCTTCTCAGAGTCCTTATAGGTGACAAATTGTTTTCTACCCTCCAACCTTTCTCTTTTACAGGCGGCACGTGGCAAACCTTTCACTGTTATTTCGCTATTTCCATGGAAAGTGTTCGGACAAACTGAATTCCTTGGTTCACGGCCAGGACCCGCCGTACCACCCACATTGTAGCAAACCACCCACATTATATATAGTGTTCCACTCGAACAACTTCTTCATGAACCGATTCCTAAAGGGATGTTTTCCCAACCACTACAATCTTATTCTATTCAAGTCTAGGGTTAACCGCTATCTTCTCCTCCCACCCATTAGTGTAGCCCTCTACTTCGAGTGGCTCCCGGGCCTTATACAGGGTGAACCTCAGATAATAATAATAATAATAATAATAATAATAATAATAATAATAATATTAATATGGCTCCAACTACAATTGGAATTGCCAACTCCAACTTGAATTAACAATTGCAGTTGTGGTTGGAGCACTCAGATTGATTGGAAAAGGTTCCAATAGACTAATTGAAGGAATCCCTGTTAGCCCATGCCTTAAAGAAATACAAACAATTCTACTCACAAGTACAGCCCACACCTTACGCAGGGCTTTATCGATGTAAAATATGTGTGATTTTTTTTCAAAACTTCTTAGTGGAAAATGCCATGATGCCATTTCTGACCTTAGGTCTCTGGTTGGGACCCGGAAAGAAATGAGTACACACCAGAAACCGAAGGATATAATAAGAATAAGAATAAGAATAAGAATAAGAATTCCCTCATTGTCCGAACACACAGAATTCCTTTAAAAAATTATAAAAATTCATGCTGGCTGCGTTTAATTCATGTTGTCATTAGGAGTACAACAGTTTTTTTTTCTCAAGACAAACGACTTTGTACAAAGACTTGTTTTTCATATTTTAATATTTGCATGTATTTTAAATAATAATAATAATAATAATAATAATAATAATAATAATAATAATAATAATAATAACAACAACAACAATAACAATAATAATAATAATAATAATAATAACAACAACAACAACAATAATAATAATAATAATAACAACAACAACATGGAAGTCCCTGCATGACACGCTATTCCCTGCAGACTGCAATGTATCTTTGGAGATCTTCAAAAAACTATCAAAATACAAGAACCTTGAAATCAAAATCTCAAATATGTGTCACACGAGAACATTAACAATTCCAGTTGTACTTGGAGCTCTAAGATTTATTGAAAAAGATTACAATAGACTCCATGGAAGGCATCTCTGTTAGCTCATGCCTTAAAGAAATACAAACAATTGTACTCACAAGTACAGCCCACACCTTACACAG
This sequence comes from Acanthosepion esculentum, assembly GCA_964036315.1. NCBI lineage: Eukaryota > Metazoa > Mollusca > Cephalopoda > Sepiida > Sepiidae > Acanthosepion > Acanthosepion esculentum. Next base: position 134,557,596 of record OZ038484.1, on the reverse strand, counting down.
GGCTTTATTTATGTAAAATATGTGTGATTCTTTTTCAAAAGTGCTCAGTGGAAAATGCCGTGATGCCATTTCTGAACTTAGGTCTCTGGTTGGGACCCGGAAAGAAATGAGTGTACGCGGGAAATCAAAGGAAATAGAACAATAATAATAATAAAACAAAGAAATAAACACATTAAACAATAGAACTTTCAGGTTCAAATTTGATGTTTTCCTCCGGGGGATATAAGAACCAGGGCAATTAAATTCAGGGTGTTTGTGTTTTCATTTAATTAAGTGCCTTTACAAAGTCGAGATGAGTGTTTTGTTTAGTTCCGTTCTGCTTGAATCGCTGCGAAGTGACACTTCTTTTTGTAAACGAATTCCGCCCACTCACAAAGCCTGGTTATAATTTATGGGCTGAAAATTGGGAAGACGTGTACGCCATGTCACGCGGCCAGAAAAAAATGTTGACAAATTGCTGTAAAGTGAATAAGATAGAAGTCCATATTCAACGGCGGACTCACGCAATTATATCAAACTGTAATTGGGAACAGAAGTGCGGCGAATAAATTGATTCTATTATATCAAATGTTTGATTGCATGTATCCAAATTTCGAGGAGAATACTCGCTAGCAAGTACTCCACATCTTTGCTTAGTCAGATACAAGGCATCAATACAAAACTTGCTTTTGCTCAAAAGTGGCTGTACACACACACACGCGCACACACACACGCGCACACACACACACACACACACACACACACACACACACACACACACACACATATATATATTAAAGGAAAAACAAACCACTTTAAGGCTCCGTGTAATAATTTATTTCGCCAAGCCCTTTATCAAAGGACACTAGCTCATCAGACTCCACTTCCAAATGGTGAAATGAAAAATGATAAATGAAAATTGAAATGAACCTATACACTTTTGACGGGTAGTATATATAGATCCGCAGCACAGTAATCATCAGAATTTTAAATTCTGTGGAAAACTACTAAGATATTTTTGCTCTATCAATTTGAATATACTTAAGTCCATTTTACTTTAACTGATAAACATATATAACAAGAAAATTTCGTGGATTAATAATTTTTCAAAATTCAAACAATATTCTTACTTGTGTCTATCAACTGACAACAACTCGAATATAAGGATCTTATTATTCAAGGAATTGATCGTAAGTCAATGTCTCATTAAGTCTTCTTAGTGAAGTGATTTCGCCATTAATTACATTAAGATTGCTATTTAATTCTTTGTATAAATTGTTTCTTTATGATATATATATATATATATATATATATATATATATATATATATATATATATATATATATATATATATATATACAGAAATATAGTCTTAAAGTGTGCTATATTTATGGGGTAAAGTGCTCAATATCAGAGATAGAGCGTGTGTAAATCTAAAAGTGGACATGGAAGTCAGCACTTAGAGGCGACAGTCTGTTTCATGCTAGTGCAATCGTCAGGCGACTATATATATATATATATATATATATATATATATACATATATATATATAAAATTCTTTTTTTATTAAAATGAACCAACAAGGTCTGTCTGTTTAATTCTTCGTATGAATTGTTTCTATATGTTATAATATATATATTAGCGTATGTTTGGGCAATAACCTTTCTTTTAAACATTCGTTTTTCTGTTTGGTGGGTGTGAGCGAGTACAAAAACTGTCCATATCATCGACAGTTCCAAACCGCTTTCGGTCACTTCTTTAACCATTTTCAAGTTGTTAGTTTATATTCATTTTTTCACTGTGTGAGATGTATTATTCGTGCATTATTTTTTAATTATAGTAGGAGCTTAATTTTGAGCCCTCGTGTGTTGGGCATGGCGAGAATTCGAGTGAGCGACGTTCTATTTTTAAAAGACATTCATCGCTCAGTTACCATTGTTAATCAAAGTAAATTTGATGGTGGGGGGGGGAAAGCTGATGTATAGGACCTCTTTTATGAGATTTTTCCGGAAATTTGATTTACAAAGGACTGTAGTGTTTTCGACCAGTATCTTTCTTAAGGGATCTTGCAGATTATGGGTTGATAAATCTCTTTTCTTGCTGTTTTGCTCTGACAAGTGACATGTGAGGCGTCTATTCAAGGAGGTGGTCGTATGTCCTATATAGGTCATTGATTTATGACAAGAAACACAGTCTTAAATAGAGCATACCGAAATTCCCCTTCCCCAAAAATGTTTCTGACTGAACTAGACGTAAAACAAACATCAGTCAACAATAATTTTCCGGATTACATCATTGATAAACAAATAAAATTATTTTTACGAAAAAATACACGATATCATTAACAAAAATACGACAAAGCATCAACATATTTTACAGTAACCAGATGCAGAATAATTATAAGCAAGACAAATTTGCTATATGAAAAATTATTAAACACCATATTTCTGTTGTAATTCCCGGAAACTTAGAATATATTACAGAAAATGGAAAACTGTAAACCTTGTAGCTAATAATCAAAATAACCCCATCAAATCTAAACTGGTGATGACCAATATAGTGTACTATTTTCACTGCACAGTACAAGACTATGTTTCTTGTCATAAATAAATAAAATTGTGGAAAGCCATGATCGCCTACGTCCTGAGGGGACACGGCACATAAAAAAACTATTTATGGGTTAAAGTGCTCAATATCAGAGATAGAGCGTATATAAATATAAAAGTAGATATTGAGGCCATGATTAAATGCAATCATCAGGCCTGATGATTGCGTTTAAGCATGAAACAATGAAGCATGAAACAATATTGTAACCTTGGGAAGGTTACTGAATAGAATAATCGCACGAAGTTTGGTAATGAACGATAATACTTAGGACACGAACAACACATATAAGATTCACCAGCGGCGCGTAGAAGTAGTCAACTGCTTGAAGTGAGTCAAATGAATTCCACAATGAATATCCGTCCTGGGTATGACGATAAACAACATCCGCGTCCAGGGTAAGACGATAAAATACGTCCACCAGCAAGGCCACTGATCAAGAGGTTTTGAGGAGCATGGAACCACCTCTTAATTGCTGGTGTTCCCAGGTCAACCCTGACCCGGGGTGGTAGCACCTGTTAGGGTCCCAGCTATGGGCAAATAGTTAACCCTGAAACTGAGGTAAAAAGCATTATAAAAGTGTAAAAATAGGTTTTAATACCAGAAATAGTTTGTAAAAATTATTACCAGAAATAAATTTTGGAATAAGAAAAAAAAAAATTTTTGAAAAAAAATGTTACCAGCAATACATGTTTTAAAATAATATTACCATTTTACAAAGGAATTCCGATCTCGGAATAAAATCAAATAAAAATACATAGTCATTCGTTGGTCAAAGACCAGGATATGTGCAAATCTATTCCAGTCTAGTAATTCGCATGTTTAGAGTTAGAACACAACAGTAAATCAACCGCATCCCGGAAACATCTGCATATTATTGTTGGCATGAAAAGGACCTTATTGTTTTCTCAAAACATATTCCAACCAATTACATGGAAGCGGGAAAATCCATTCATTCGTCATTGTCACATTGATGGTATTGAAATGTCAGTTGTAAAGTGACGGATCACTGCCCAGTTCATCTTGACTTTTTATGAATGACTCACACTTGCGAGCCTGTCTCAGACTAAACTAAGCCAAGTTTGGATAGATAGATAGATAGATCATGAACAGTCTAAGATAGATAGATAGATAGATAGATAGATCATGAACAGTCTAAGATAGATAGATAGATAGATAGATAGATAGATCATGAACAGTCTAAGATAGATAGATAGATAGATAGATCATGAACAGTCTAAGATAGATAGATAGATAGATAGATAGATAGATCATGAACAGTCTAAGATAGATAGATAGATAGATAGATAGATAGATCATGAACAGTCTAAGATAGATAGATAGATAGATAGATGAATAGGCTGTCATAGATATGAATAGGTTGTCATAGATAGATAGATAGATAGATAGATAGATAGATAGATAGATAGATAGAAATTGTGGACAGAGGAATGAAAGCTTAACGGTCACTATCAATTTCACGTCTCAATGTGGTCTTCAGACGAAGTGTCGCTACTCAATTCGTGGGCTTTATATAATAGGTCCATATCTGCTCAGTTTCATATCCAAACGTAAACAAAATAAACTAAAAATAACGTTTAAATATAAAAATATGTCGCATTAATAAATGAGATACCCATTACTTCTTTGAAATTGCTTTGTTTACGTTTGAATACGAAACCTGTCAGATATGAAAGGATTTCGCTTAAAGGCATTCATCCTTGCATAATTGGCAATGTTCTACGTGACTGAGTCGGTATAAGCAAGTCAGATCTAACCACGGTTTTGCTGCCAAGGTAGACGCAGGTACGAATCCTGCCGAAGGGCGCACATTTTTCTTTATTATTAATACTGGCTGTTTATTTCGTCAAGACTACTTATCAGTAATATCTATCAAATAATCTATCAAATAATTTGATTGTCTAATGTTAAAACCAGATGAAAACCACAAATGAAATCATTTACTTCCACGGAATGATCAAAAGTAAACTTATATAAAGTTGCGTTCCCTAAAGAGCAGGTGATTAAATGAAACATCAGAAGTGATCTCTAAATATAAACATAAAAATAAATTGACCCGCATTCAATTCCCTGACTGATGAATCGTACATGTCTGTCTGTCTGTCTTTTTATACAATGAACTCACTTCTCAATTCAGTTGCCCCACGATCGTAAAACTTTTATTTGCAAGTTGAAATTATTTCATGTGCTTTTTTCAGTTATACAGGGTGACCCCAAAAAAACATGAATTTTTCAAGTGTCTATTGCCAGACATGAGCAAGTGGCAACACTGCGAGACAGTGACCTTGAGCAAGTAAACATTTCGCCATTTTAGTAACGAGAATGAAATTCACAGTATCCCAGCTGAGATGTTGCAGCAGTCAATGAGGAATCTCAACAGCAGATTTCAAGAATGCATTCGTACAGGAGGACGCCATCGTAATTTAAAAAAAATGAAAATTCCATCATTGTTTCTTAAATGGCATGTTTTAAGGTTTCAATTACTATGAATTAAATATTTTTTCCCATCACTCTTGGTTTTATTGGATTGTTAAAAAGTTTTTTTTGGGTCACTCTGTATATATTGCGGCGACAGTCTGTTTGTTGTAGCATACCTACGGACGATAATGGGTATCTCCCCATTCACATAAATACAGTAGTAAATACTGTATGTTGGTCTGCAGATTCGTCTCCAGCTGTGCTGGTCAAACTCTCTACCTCCGGGCGGAGAGGATCCCCAGACGAGGCTATGTCGAAGGGCAGAGTCTCGTCTCGGGAAACAGCTACCCGACCCCGGTTTATACTGGTTCTACGGGAAAATTTTGGACGAGCCTATAGGCTCGGATATCCCACATTAAATTCGGCCTTGTGCCACGTGGAGCGGTTGGTAGATATCCTGCAGTTGGTTTGGTTTGGTTTGTTGTGTTTTACGGCATATCAACCTCATTGGGTTATTTAATGCCGACAACTTTTTATTTCTGGTAATGTTTTGTTTTGTCAAAAATCTATTTCTGGTAATATTTTTTTCCTCAAAAATGTTTATGCAAATCAGAGAAAAAGAAGTGTGTGTAATTAAAGCGACAATTAAAGTTAAGTTAACCAGATCAGTTTTTTCCCGTTTTTCTTGTATAAGTAAATATGAAAGTTTCTCAACAACGATAGAAAAAAAAAGGATAATATTTATTTCGCTGGCGATTAAATTAACCATTTAGAATAATCTCGGTTTTAATTTCATTTGGTTATTTCGTGGTTGTGGGTTCATTCTCTGAGTAAAATATTGAAAATCGTTCTCTTGCAAAAGAAATAGCACTACAGGGGAAATTCACTGAGATAATTTATCTCTTAGCTTGGATGGCAAAATGTAAACTATCTAGCCACGTTGGTTGAATTGTTTTGACAGAACTTCCTAGAAAGTTACAGAATGTAAGAGACACGTGAAGAAGACCGACCGAAACGTTTTAACCTTAACAAGCGAAATGAGGAAAAACTAATCCGAATAGATTAATGTATCATATTAGTAATTAATCCTGTCAAAAACTGATGCAAAGTTTTGATTTCATCAATCAAATAAAAAGTCTATTAAAATAGATTGGTTTTCCAGGTTTTTTTTTCTTTTTAAGGTAGGCAAAATAAAAATTACTAATATTAATAAGGGCTGACAGGTATATCACGTTGAAACACTGGCTCCCTTACGATCACCGAAGTTAAGCAACGTGGAGCCTGGTCACTGCTTAGATGGGTGACCACTTTAAGATTTGATGTGTGGGTGGTGTATTGGATAACGGCTCGGAATTGAAACTCGCTTCTCCGATTTCCAATTACCGTTGGTTTCACGTGGAGGTGCGGGTGGTGTAATGGATAATGGTTTGGAATTGTTAATCGGAGAGCCGAGTTCCAATTCCCGTTGGGTTCTTAAAATTCACTTACGCGCAAATACCTTTGGGAAAAGTATGGAGCCACCTCTTCTCCACTCGGCTTAATTGGGTTAATTAGTAAAACTTGTATTACTAAATCCTTAATATCTCTAAAAATATTTTCTGGCGTTTCATAAACTGAAAAGGGTTGATAAGCCACAGAAAACGATTTAATCTATCAACTGATATTAATAAATAAATTTGAAAACTATGCTTAGCGGGGTTACATTAGGAAACCCCTCTCCTTCTTCTTCTTTTTAGTAGTAGTAGTAGTAGTAGAAGAAGAAGAAGAAGAAGAAATTTTTCTGACTAACGATCTGTTTACAGATCTTTAGTAAATATACATGTAGATGATACCACGCTTTATGGGTGCACCTTAAAAAATCTAGATGACCAGAGCATAGCAGCTGACCTCTCTACTGATCGAGCTCTCGCAGCTTAAAGGGGAAAAAACAACACACTACACTAAAATCTTTTCATCATCACTGAACAGAAAGTAAATTTACTCCAGCCCTGATGAACGGGGTAACACTATCAATGAGGCTCCTTGTCTTGAAGAAGGGACAGAAGCTCACCCCGACCTTAAGTGGAACTCGTATATTCAGACCATCGTTAATATATGAAAGAATGGTTGGTTCCTTGTTCCGCTCCAGAAAGTATCCGACTCCTGCTACCATTCTCTAAATTTACAAGCGTCAGATCAATCATAAAATGAGGTATTGTTGCCACATTTGAGCTGGTGCTGTCCAATATTCAATGTCCAGCCTTGACAGAGTTCAAAAGTTATTACGTAGCCTTGATTTCTTCCTTACCCTGCAAAACCTTTCACACAGACGAAACGTTGCTAGACTTTCACTACTCTATCGCTATTTCCATGTCATATATTCAGACGAGCTACATTCCTTAGTTTCTCCAGTTCAGACATTCACATCATCATCTGCCAACTACACTGGGTCAAGTCCTTCTCATTCCTTTCGTATTTCATTGGTAAGAAGGAAGTGCAACGCAGGCAGCTTCTTCTTCAGAACTGTCATTTTGTAGAATAGACTTCCGAGAGGATACTTCCTCAACCACTACAAACTTAATCTATTCAAGTCTACGTTCATCTTTTATCCATCCTACATATCCTTATAATAGACACTTCTTACCTCCTCTCTTGACACGCGACAACCTTTTATTCAATAACTCCCTATTTTGAGCGGCCCTTAGGCCTTGTATTAGGTGAACAACAGTATAAAAAAATGTAATCATAATTAATAATTGAATAAGCTTTATGCGAGTTCCATGGCTACGATATAATTAGTCAATTTCCCCTATTCTATCATTAAATATTTGATTTTAACAAATATTGCAATAAAACCCTAAGTATAAATGCAGGTAAGAGGGTACATTTTCTTATTAATTTAACTTTTTTACTAATGTTCACACAATATAAGAGCCACTCAAGTTAGAGGGATACAGTGTGGACTTATATTAGCGTAGGAAAGAACAAGCTTTAGGAGTATAGAGCTGAAGCAGACTTTAGAAGGAACCGGAAACCCAATCTTAAACAGAAAACAAGGGATAAACCTCTACTCCTGTTCAAAAGACCGGGTAGGAGTGTGAATCGGACGAAAATGATTAAAAATTGATGAGATTTTTTTTCATTTCACCGAATCACACGTTTAACGTACGAGAGTGTTACCCTTTCCTCTCACTTTCTTTCTTTCTTTCTTTCTTTCTTTTCCCTTCCCTAAAACCAAGTAGCGTCACGAACATATCTTTTCCTTCCGACTTTCTTCGCAATCAAAACAGAATAGTCCATTATTTCCTTAAGGGAGTGGCGGGGTTTAAACTATAAGCGGGGTAACAAGCAGAATTACAATATGGTGATTTTCCAAGCGTAACTTAGATGTGACACAAGGCCGAAAGTATAGGGCATCCAGCGAATTTACTATTCAGTTAGCTTCTCAAACATTACACCACGTCGGGGTGCCCCAAGCGGAATTACAATATGATCAGAGTAGCACGCCAAGTAACGCTGGTGTACAAATATACAATGGCCAATATAGCCATCATGACACCCAGTCTGATAAGTGCATACCATGCACATGCATCACAGCCAAATGATGACGAGTTTTGATAAAAGGAGCGCATAACATTGCAGGTGGGATCCAGTTAAAATATTTTCAGGTCGAGTGAAATAGTCTGCTCAAACGCTATCCCATTGAGAGTGTTCGCGAGTATCTAGATGTGACTTCCAAACCTAATCCTTAACCCCCCCCCCCCAAAAAAAAACAAATTAACAACCCTTTGCACAATCTGTCTATATTTCTGAGATGAGGTATTATTTACACAATTTACATTATTCGGACTATTGTCCTCATCTTTGTCGCCATATTTATAACAAAGTTTCGCCCTTTCAGTATCTGTCTATATTTCTGAGATGAGGTATTATGTACACGATTTACATTATTCGGACTATTGTCCTCATCTTTGTCGCCATATTTATTACAAGGTTTCGCCCATTTAGTATCTGTCTATATTTCTGAGATGAGGTATTATTTACACAATTTACATTATTCGGACTATTGTCCTCATCTTTGTCGCCATATTTATAACAAAGTTTCGCCCTTTTAGTATCTGTCTATATTTCTGAGATGAGGTATTATGTACACGATTTACATTATTCGGACAATTGTCCTCATCTTTGTCGCCATATTTATTACAACGTTTCGCCCTTTCAGTATCTGTCTATATTTCTGAGATGAGGTATTATGTACACGATTTACATTATTCGGACTATTGTCCTCATCTTTGTCGCCATATTTATTACAAGGTTTCGCCCATTTAGTATCTGTCTATATTTCTGAGATGAGGTATTATGTACACGATTTACATTATTCGGACTATTGTCCTCATCTTTGTCGCCATATTTATAACAACGTTTCGCCCTTTTAGTATCTGTCTATATTTCTGAGATGAGGTATCATGTACACGATTTACATTATTCGGACTATTGTCCTCATCTTTGTCGCCATATTTATTACAACGTTTCGCCCTTTTAGTATCTGTCTATATTTCTGTGATGAGGTATTATGTACACGATTTACATTATTCGGACTATTGTCCTCCTCTTTGTCGCCATATTTATTACAACGTTTCGCCCTTTTAGTATCTGTCTATATTTCTGAGATGAGGTATTACGTACACGATTTACATTATTCGGACTATTGTCCTCATCTTTGTCGCCATATTTATTACAACGTTTCGCCCTTTTAGTATCTGTCTATATTTCTGAGATGAGGTATTATGTACACAATTTACATTATTCGGACTATTGTCCTCATCTTTGTCGCCATATTTATAACAACGTTTCGCCCTTTCAGTATCTGTCTATATTTCTGAGATGAGTTATTATGTAAACGATTTACATTATTCGGACTATTGTCCTCATCTTTGTCGCCATATTTATAACAACGTTTCGCCCATTTAGTATCTGTCTATATTTCTGAGATGAGGTATTATGTACACGATTTACATTATTCGGACTATTGTCCTCATCTTTGTCGCCATATTTATAACAACGTTTCGCCCTTTTAGTATCTGTCTATATTTCTGAGATGAGGTATTATGTACACGATTTACATTATTCGGACTATTGTCCTCATCTTTGTCGCCATATTTATAACAACGTTTCGCCCTTTCAGTATCTGTCTATATTTCTGAGATGAGGTATTATGTACACGATTTACATTATTCGGACTATTGTCCTCATCTCTGTCGCCATATTTATTACAACGTTTCGCCCTTTTAGTATCTGTCTATATTTCTGAGATGAGGTATTATGTACACGATTTACATTATTCGGACTATTGTCCTCATCTTTGTCGCCGTATTTATTACAACGTTTCGCCCTTTTAGTATCTGTCTATATTTCTGAGATGAGTTATCATGTACACGATTTACATTATTCGGACTATTGTCCTCATCTTTGTCGCGGATATTTATTACAACGTTTCGCCCTTTTAGTATCTGTCTATATTTCTGAGATGAGGTATTATGTACACGATTTACATAATTCTCGACTATTGTCCTCATCTTTGTCGCCGTATTTATTACAACGTTTTACCCTTTTAGTATCTGTCTATATTTCTGAGATGAGGTATTATGTACATTATTTACATTACTTTTTTGCCATATTTATCACATGGCAAAGTGGATAAAGGCGTTTGATAGATCCAGTGACAGGACCGAAAAAGTGTGAGTTCAATAACGGTTAAGGCAGTGTTGAACTTGGAGCGGGGAATTAACAGGAGATAACTGATAACTGACATCCATTAGACATGGCATGTGGAACTAGAACAGTCTAACCCAGAGAGCGAAATAAAGGGTTCAGTTCGACATTCCAACCACCTGAAGAGGGCCGGAGCGTACAACGGCCGAAACTTTGTGATAAATATGGCAACAAAGTTGAGGACAATAGTCCGAATAATGCAAATAGTGAACCCTCTGCACATCCGGTTATCCTGCAGATGAACAGAAATGCACAGAGATACCCTGGGTGGATATGTTCAACTTGTTAGGGTTAGGCAACTGACAAGAAAATTTGTGGTACTGCAATCATCAAGACAAAACATGTTTGTGGTAACCCTCTGTATTAGTAAATTTCTTACTGGCTTTGGCTTAATTAACTCCTACTAATCTAGGACGGTGAAACTGTTAACTCATTCGTGAATGGCGTCTAATTTTTAGAGGTGTTACCTAAAATTTTAAAATCTTCCAATCCAAAGATAGATTAGGCAAAAAGTGTTAAAATTTTACGGAAACCGTATGCAGTAATGGGTTATTTTCGTTGTTGCTATTATTATTATTGTTGAATATATGATAAGACCCTTCTAGAAGAGATAGTCCCTCTCAGCCAAATTGAGATAGCAAATTAGTTTTGAAAAAGGCATGCATCACACAATTGATATTTTGACTTTTTGAAATTACCAAACTTTTGACCTATAGTGTACATGCTAACACTTCAAATCAAATAAGATTAGATGAGAATCAGCCCTTCTCTTTATTATTATTATTATTATTATTATTATTATTATTATTATTATTATTAGGTTAAACTTAAAGGCCGCTTTTGACGGCTTTCAAGTTCGATATCAGAAATTGTCTACATTAAAATTATTTACAAAGAAGTACATAATGGGGACTACCCAGGGACTGACTTAAAAATAAGTGTTATGGACGACCGATAGACAAAAGGTTTCTTTTTCTTTGTTTTTTTTTTCTTTTAGATTCTCCGCGTAGAATTCGTTTCTTCTATATCCTCCTCGCCACTGTTATGGTCCAGGTTAGGGCCAAGGAAGAAGAACACGAATACAAGAGTAGAAATAACGAAGATATATCACACGGAATAATAATATAAGTCTGTCAGTCTGGTTTGGAGTGAACTATTATCGGCTCGATTCGTCCCTCTCTCTTGAGAGGCGTAGTATACATAGTATTAGGAAGAGTTCATTCTGTAGTTACAGGTAAGGACCTATAACACCCCCTTCCCAACCTTTTTCCTCTTCGGATTAATCATCAAATGCTCTGTAAATTTTCTTTTTCTGCTTGATTTCCGCGGTTCTGAAATTGCTTGAGTCCTTTTCATATTGAATGTGTCAAATATTGTGTCCATTACTCCCTCCTCTTCCTGAGGTAGACCGTTAGAATCCTCTAACAGCCTCTTTCTGATATGATTTAAGTGCCTTTTATGCGAGAACTTCAGACCCCGAACTATGTTAATCACGTTCCCGATTCGTCCCTCTCTCTTGAGAGGCGTAGTATACATAGTGTTAGGAAGAGTTCATTCTGTAGTTATAGGTAAGGACCCATAACAATAAGCAAACAAACCAATTCGTTAAAAATCTTCGACCAAAAAGAGAACTTGGAAATTTTACTTATGTCATGAACTGGTGTTTTTTTAATGCTATATAAGCGATCATGGCTCTCCGCAGTTTTTCTTTATTATCTGTGAGTTGCCATGGCTGTTCATGGAAAAATTGTGAAGTGGTCACAAATTGAATTTACAGTCATTTTTCTCTAGGAGGGGCTGTTACCTAAGACTAAAATGCCAAGTGTACTCTGCCATTTAATCCACCAGTAGAAGGGACAGACGATATCATGCCTTTTCCAAAGGCATTGATGCGAAAGTGAACGCAGCAGACAATGCCGGAATTTGAACTGGGATTGCTAATCTTGCTTTCCGCGCCGATAAACCTTTACGTATATTCTGCTAATACATTTTAAATTTAAAGTTAACTTAACGTGTACTTTTACTATTTCCTCATCGTCAGGAAGCTAGCTTTAAATTAAATGTTAACGTACATGCATAAAATTTATAACAATTGTTTTGTTTTTTTGCAACAGCGTGGAAAGATAAGACGATAAGAAAAAATGAAAAGAATAATAACTTTGTATCTAATAATGATAGTAGTGAAATAATGAGATGCTTGATTCTGCATGGAAATATGTTAAAATAATTTTTATGTGACAAAGTAATTGTTTTATTATTCTAGGGGTATTTCGTTATAAACAAAGAAAAGTGCTAAAATGCTATGTAATATCAAGCCGACAGTGAATACTGGACAATTTCCTCACAGATGAAAAGGACGCTTCAGGTAACAGAGATGTAGTTCTACAGAAGGCTACTGATAATATCATAGACGGAGCATCTGAATAATGAGGAAGTTCTTAGGAAAATGAAAAGAAAAAGGACACATATTTTGAATCAGAAAGAGAAATTCTGAGGAGGCATAACGGGGAACGGGGGCTTAGAGAATTTGACACCTGCAGGACATGTTGAAGGCAAAGGGAAATATTGAGTACTTGATGTGATTGTAGGAAGGACTAACATTGCTAAGAACTATATCTGATAGGAAGTTGTAGAGGGTCGTGGTCGCTCAGGTCTCGTAGGTACACGGCACATGAAAGAAGACTGTCATTCGATGAATCAATTAGTAGTCTTATCCTCTTTCAATGTCTATATGTTTTTTTTGTTTTCTTTTCGGCTTTATTAATAAACCTAAGGAAATAGAAAAATCGGATCGTTATTATTAAAATAAAGCACTATTATTATCACATTTCTATTTGAATTGGAAATTGCCCTTGTTTTTTTTATTTGAGATTAGAAGACTTTAACATCACTGGGCTAACACATTTCTCCCTACGATGTACAGTTTTTGCAAATAGAAACCGGCTTATTATTAATTAATGTTTATCCACAAAACGACTTAAGAGAAGCGAAACGATTCTAAATGTTAAATGATGTTTACGAAAAGACATTTTTTTTTCATATTTTTCACATAAAATTAAAATGACCTCCATTTTATGAATTTTATATAGAAGAATGAAAATATTACAATTAGAGATAATAAATATTAAAGATCATTATTCATGACTGTTAGGACATCGTGTAATTTTGCTATAGATATCTTGACAGAATATCTCGTCACTGGCATGTCATGACTGCTATTTTAAAGCTCATTAATCGCAACTGTTACAGTATAATCTATAAATAAAATAATTTTCCAGTTATTAGTAGGAAACAATAGAATGCATAAAATTATGTATATATATATATATATATATATATGTGTGTGTGTGTGTGTGTGTGTGTGTGTGTGTGTGTGTGTGTTTGTATACAGAGTTATTCGATAAAAGTGACTCACCTGATTTTTTTTTACTAAATGTTCTCTTCTCCGATGAAACGAAAGTTGAGCTAAATTCAAAGGATAAGCGATCTAAAATCCGAAGAAGAAGCTTTGAAAGCTCTTTGAATTTAGCAGTAAGTACTGTCAAGCATCCGTTCAGTATAATGTTCTGGGGACGCTTTTCTTTTCATGGAACTGGTTTCTTAAAACCTATTGAAAAGACCCTCAGGAGCGAGCAGTACAAGAGAATTTTAGAGTCTTGTCTGCTCCCTTCTGCTGAAAGGGTGCAAATCGACCCCACCAAAGCTCATTTTTGTGCAGGATAATGCTCCCTGTCACAAATCAAAATTGATGAAGGAATACTTTGATGAGAAGCAGGTGAGTGTCATGACATGGCCGCCCCAATCTCCTGACCATAACCCCATAGAAAACTTACGGAGCATTATAAAGTACAGGCTCTCGAGAAAGAAGTTGAGCAACAAAGAGGATTTGATTGTGAATTTCATATCCGAATGGAATTCAATGCTTGGAGATAAGATTTGCCAGAACCTAATCAAGTCAATGCCAAAAAGGGTTGAAAAGGTTATTCAAAATAAAGGAGGACCCATAGATTATTAAATATTTCGAACTTTATTTAAAGCTGTTCGGTTATGTTTCTATTGATTACTAGTTGCAGGAAATAAGTGTGTCACTTTTTTTGCACAGAGCTTTTTTCCCCATAATCTCATTTATATCCAAAATTATAATTATCAATAGAATACCTTAGGGTGAGTAAACTTTTTTTACTAGGTTGTCGGGTAGGGGTCTTTATATTAGTAAGTTTAAAAATTAGTTTGACCCCAAAAACAATAGGCGAAAAAATTTATAAGTAAAAAAAATCCTGTGAGTCACTTTTATCGAACAGCACACTGTATATATATATATATATATATATATATATATAAAGTAAAATATGCAAAATCAAACGCGTTGATTTCTTGTCAGCGGGCAACGGTTTTTTTTACTGATCTGTTACAAATACCAATGAGCACGTCAGTTCGGATGTCACGTACGCCAGAAGTTGTTCTTACAGGAAATGGAGGGAGACGACATTTTTTATCAACTGGACATCCTGGCTTCTTCCTGAACTACTGAAAAACGAAGCGTGCGTGCGCGTGCGTGCACGCGCGTATATATATATATGTGTGTGTGTGTGTGTATGTGTGTGTGTGTGTGTGTGTGTGTGTGAGATAGAGATAGATAGAGAGAGAGAGATAGATAGAGAGGGAAAGAGAGCGAGAGTAAGGAAGGAGTGGAGAAAGGAGAATAATAATGATTGAAAAAAGAAATGAAAGGACAATAGGAACTCGAAGAATGAAAGATAGCAAAAATTAGAGGGAGAAAGAAAAAAGAGAAAGGAGAAAGGGTGAATAAGAATTAGTGAGATAGCGATAATGCGTGTGCGGGTGGGAGTGAGAGGGGGAGAGGGGGGGGAGAGTGATGAAGGAAATGAATTAGAATAAATTAAAAAGAGAAGTGCGAATGAGTAAAGAAAGGACAAAGTAAGGATCGATGAGAGAACGAGATTGCGAGAGAGAGAAAGGAAGAATGAAAAAGGAAGGACAATAATGAGAGAGAGAGAGTGCAAAAAATAATTTGAGTGAAGAAAGAGAGAGGTAGTAAAAAATAATGTGAGGGGAGAGAGAGAGATAAATAGAGAGAGAGAGAAAGAAAGAAAGAGAGAGAGTGAGAGAAATCGAGATTTTACCATTATCTCCCTCTCTGTATCTCTCTGTATCTTTCTCATTCTCGATGTACTTTCATGGCAAGGACGTTCCTCGTACTCTACACTTCCTGTTCTTTGTTGCTCTCGAGAGTACTTGATACTTTATATAACCGTTCTTTGTTTTTGTAGTACTTGTATTTCAATCACGATTAATAAAATCAATCCCCAATGTTATAAATATTTATATAATGAAAATGAAATGTAAATTATATAAAAACAACGCTTGAATAAAAATAATAATACAATAGACTAGTTATGTTTACAGTTAATTACCTTTTATCTTAAGGGCAGTGTTTAAAAACATTTAATAACACAAAAAAGTTACTACCACGTATTCTTTAAATAAAAAAACTGCTAAAATGAGGACAGACTGTTACTAAAGAATGGCTTCAATAACATTTGATGTCTAAAACTTTGCATATTTGAGGCTCAAATTGATGTTGTAAATGAACCGTCAAAACAAAATGAAGCCTGACGGTTTATAAAAAAGATACATGTATAAAATATGGTTTTCAAAAATTTGTAAAATTGTGGCTCAAGTCTGATGGTCTCAAAACTTGCCTAAATAAAGTTTATAAACGAGTGTGGTTTAATGAGATACATTTTGTGATTTTTTTAAACAATGGGGGAAGTAAGTTACGAACCCATAGTATTAAGTTTCTGATTCAATGTGGAGCCGATTTCTGGTTATTTAAGAAGGCTGATTTGTCTGATAGAAGGGTTTTGGCATTTACAAGGAATACGACGGCTGGTTTTAGGAACTGAACTTAGATGAAAAAGAAGACAAAGAAAGCAGAAAGACGAAGGTTTTCAGTATTCACAAGTTACGAGCCCATAGTATTAAAATTCCAAATCAACTCGGAGTCGATTCCTGGCTATTTAAGAAAGCTGACGGTCAGAAGGGTTCCAGCATTTACAAGGAAGGCGTCAGCTGAATTTTGGATCTGAATTAAGATAATAAAAAAGAAATAGTAAACAGGAAGAAGAAGGTTTTTAGAATTCACAATGAAGTTCGCCGGTCAAGAGAGCTGAAGAAGAAGAAGAAGAAGAAGAAGAAGAAGAAGAAGAAGAAGAAGAAGAAGAAGAAGAAGAAGAAGAACAACAACAACAACAATAACAACAACAACAACAACAACAACAACAACGACAAAAAAAACGCAACCAACAACTACCATATAAAAGAAGCAGAAAGAGAAAGAAATAAAAAAAGAAAGGAGAAAATTATATATATATATATATATATATATATATATATATATATATATATATATATATATATATATATATATATATATATATATAATTATCTTTCTTAGTTGTTTGTCAAAGATTGTCATAACATTAGCGGTATTAACCCTGATTTTGAACATTTTATGAAGATACAGCAATCGAATGAATGGAAGTAAGTGGATATTTTGTTGGTAATAATTATTACAGAATTGTATTTAATTTCGACCTTGTTATCTTGCCTAATTGCCTGGAGCACAAAGAAGAATTCTGGTCAAGTTGATTTTGTAAATTTTGTATTATTATTATTATTTATTAAATGTAAATTTCTTTCAAATTTCAAACCGGTGTAAGAATCTTGTGTGTGTGTGGGTTTTTTTTTTCTTTCTTTTTCGTTTACACCCTCCATAATACTCGGGATAAGAGATTTAACGTTCTCTTTTCCCCTCCTCTTCCCCCAAATCTTTTGAACATTAACCCATCCCACATCAGCATCAACTATCAATAAGATAATGGAAACGAGAATGAAAAAAATTTGTTTTTTTTCCTGCTCTGTTATTTTGAAATATTTTCTTTATTAATTATGAGTTATCTTTGTTTTCGTGTTTTATGACACGTAGGGAGAATTGAATTGATTGAATATTTCTTTTTTAATTCAGGTTGTCAGTTCAGTTTTAACATTATCACCTAAATTTTTTCAAATGTTTTAACTAAATAAATATTTCAGGACGCAGGGGGTAATGGCTCTCCACATAATGCATTTTCTTTAATATCTGTGACTTTTCCAAGAAAAGATAGTGGAGTCGCCTCCTGTTACCTTCTATTACAGTTTTACATTCAGAGGAGTATTCGTCATATATTGACCGCCATCAAAAGCTAGAGAGTTTAGTTTAGCATGCTATTTAACCCATAGCTGGGAGGGGGATATAGATTTATGCCTTTCCTTATGGTATTTGTGCGAAAGCGAACACAGCAGAATAGGCCAGAATTTTAACTCGGCTCCTCGACTTCACGCCAAAAATCCAGTCAAATATGTAAAATAAAACTTAGCTATTTCTATAGAAACTAAAATTCGGAATGGAAGTGCGTTAGTCATGGAACATAATTTTCATTCCGGGCTTCCATAAAATAAACAATCAAACAGTTTCAAAATATTTAAGAAAAATAAAATTATTTTAAAAAAATGTCGGAGTTAGCTCCTCCTTAATTCCCTAATATTTCACTAGGGGTCGCTCTCCCTACACTATAAATACTGGCAACTTCTTTCCTCGTTCTCTTTTCTTTAAAAATGTAATCTCTCATAGAGATCTGCGTTTTGCCCACTTGTGGAAAAACGCCATGAAACACAGATACACGTACGTTGGAACATTCACCAAAATACAAACACTTTACGTCCACACACAAACACAAATGTTAATGTCTTTGTCACTTGTAAATTTGTTGTTTAATACATATATTTGTTGACATATATATATCGGTCTTGTTTGTTTTCTTTACATCTTCGGCTGGACTTAACTAGAGTCCGCCATTTTCTTGTAGTTGGACCTTCTAGCAGGAAATAAACAGCACGCGTTTTTAATGCAACAACACTCAAAGACACACGGTCCTCTACAAATGTTCACATTCGAAAATCGCGTTAAACATTACACTTTCGGATTTTATATTAACTTGAACAGCAACAGCGAAGATGTGAAAGAGTTTGAAGATTACACTGTAAAAATAAAAGTTAATGTTTCACTAATAAATATACATCAAAGAATGTTTTTTTCCTGTGGAAAAAAACAAACAAACCATACAGTGTATTTCATGAAAATTGTGTATCAACTACTCTAAATAACAAAATTAATTTTGAGTAAATACATTAAAATGAGGAGGCATTTTGTCAACTCGGGACATTAAATTTGTACGGAAAATCTGAGCGCTTTTTTTTTTGCAGTGAAATATTGATGTGGAAATTCTTGCAAAAATCAGATAATTGTCAGATCTTAATGAAACTTCCAGGACTTATTATTCAGAAATGGAATAATGCAAATAAAATTACAGTGTAGGGACATTATTACGTTAAATAAATAAAAATAAAATATAAATTTGTAACACCTATCCAGACCCCACTGGATCGATGTACTCGACAAGACCGGCTGTTGGTCCTGTTCTGGCCCAGTATTACAGGTTCAATCAAAGTCTCCGGTTCACAATATCGTTTCGATTCCACTTTCCAGCCACGTTATGATTTTTGCGATCCTGGACAGCAATCAACAAATCGTGATCCCGGAAAATTCAGCTGGTCTAACTGTAGTTCTGTTGGGGCGAGAATCGGGCCAAGCAGAAAAAAAATCAAATATGAACACGTCGATTCGAGTCCAAAGGAAAATTTATCTATATGTATATAAGGAAGAAATTGGTAGAAACAGAATAATGCTTCCTTTACAAGAAAGTAGTGTATAAGCAATAAAGTCCAGAAAAAAATATTGCAAATAATTCTGAAAGGAGAGAAGTCGCTTTCGGGTTCACCTGTTTTGTTCTTAGTAGCGGCCATAATTAATTCATTCAGCAAGTATTAACCTTATCACAGCAGCAAGCGGACGCTTTTCACTCTCATTGCCTATCTCTTTCTCTCTCTCTCGTCGACTGCTACTTCGACTCGACTGTCTCTCGACTCTCTAGACGCTCTCGAACGATTGACTGACTGTTTTCGCACAAACACGCGCTTAAATGAACGCGTTAGCGACAAAAACTTAGATTAAAATCTGATTACTGACCCCTCATGATTAAACGAGCAGTCTCTTCTTCCCAATTGATATTCCATAGTTCATATAAACACTATTGTTTTGACATGTTAAATTAATAACTCTGACGAAGCACACATTCTCCGGGCATAAACTTCACCCAGATTATTTTTCTCATCTATAAACAAAATTCTATATCACTATTATTATTATTATTTCAAGGTTCACCATTTGTCTCCGACACAAAATAATGATAATAAATGTATAAATAAAATAAAACAATAACATTAAATCTTTGTAAAATAAATTAGATAAAACATAAAATTAATAAAATGTTCTCTCAAAAACTGTTCCTACCAGAAATACGGACATCCTGCTAAAAGATGTTAAATTCACTCTCTTCGTTAACAGTCTTGGGACAGTCAACACGTGTCCTAACTTCTCTCTCTCTCTGGGACATTGCTTATGATAATACGAAGACGTTAGACTCTGCTGAGTCTTCCGACTTCATTAGTTTATTCATTTTATATAACCTTACTGCCCACTATAGCATCAACATAGAGGATATAGGGTTATATAGGGATGATGGCCTTATGGTGCTGGAAAACTGCACAAATTTCAAAACTGACAAAATCAGAAAATTAATCCATAGGGAATTTCAAAATCTAAGCCTGAAATTTGAAATCAGCACAAACTTAAAAAAAGTAAACTTCCTCGATGTAACATTAAACTTAGTCAATAACATATAGCAACTATACATGAAAACTAATGCAAATCCTTTATATAGCCACCCAAAATCTAATCACCTTCCATCTATAATCAAGCACATACTCTCCTCCATAGAACATAGAATTAGTAATAACTTTTCTAATGAAGATGTACTTTATAAACATAGCTATCTTAACAACAATGTCTTAAAATAGTGACTATAGATGATCTGACATTAAATACAGAAAACATAATAGTGATAGTAGGAAAAAATAGAAATAGAATAAACATTTGGTATACACCCCTATATAACCAAATGGTTAGCTCTAGGTTAGGGACAGAAATTTCTCATTTTAATTGAAAAACATTTCCCCAGTAATAATCCTCTAAGCAAGATTTTAAATAAAAATACGCTTA
>OZ038484.1:134516583-134531583 GCA_964036315.1 Acanthosepion esculentum | reverse complement strand
GATGAATGGATTTATCGGTAACCTTGGAAACCCTCAAACTATGAATATTTCCTGTGCCGTTAACAACCGTAAATTTTTAAAAAGTAAGTTACTCCAAAATTCGCTTGATGAGGAAATGGAACTAATGTCTTTGGTTTAATAACAAAATTAAATTCAGGGGCTTTAGCTTCCATTTCTGAAACATGGTCATCACTGTGTAGCGGTAAAACCATATTTTAAATCTATTAATTTATAATATTAATGCTCTGTAAATTTAAATTTACATAGAGCACTATTGTGTAAAAATAAAAATATCTATAAGAACACCGGATTTTATATCTTACTGTTCTTTCCTTTTTATTTATATATACATATATATATATATATATATATATATATATATATATATATATATATATATATATATATATATATATATATATATATATATATAATTGATGCAGAATCTCCACAGATGAATTCTTTATTCGCTTGGTGAAATAAAGATCTAACAATAGAGACGTATAGGTATAGTTACATAAAAATTATTATCGATATAAATATATGTAGAATGAATTGGCTATTTCCACAGTTTAGATGCAAAGGGAAACAACTATAGTAACCAAATGTAAGGGACATAACACACATATAAAATGCGACACAAAAAACGTGTCTCTTTATGCTTCATATAAAAGTAAAAAATACGTACTTTTTAAAATTTAAACTGTAAGATCACCTGTAGTCTGTGGACTAAAGGCTGCTTTTGGTGGTTGATGAAAAAGTGAAATTGAAAAATTTGTTTTGAAAATAAATTCACTCAAGCTCTGGAAGTTTTCTTTATGTTGCAAAAGAAAGCGAAATAATTTACTAAAAATGTTCAAGACTTGTTAGATATTCAGTTTTTTGTTTCCATTATTCAAACGAACTAAGTTTCGGTCCGTGCAAGAATGAAGTGGCGATTTAGCGTACAGAGTAAATATTAAATTACTAAATAAGCGCTTTTAATTCAGACATGTGAAAATGTGAATGAATAAAAAAGAAAATTAAAAGGGATTCGTTGATAGTGTACAGCGAAGAAGAAAGTTCCGCGTACACACACATAAAAAAACATTAATTAAATTATATATATATATATATATATATATATATATATATATATATATATATATATATATATCTTAATTATGACATTTATATGTGAATTATGATCTATCTATATATATATATATATAATATGGAGAAAACAACTGAAAAGTTGCAAATTAAAAAAAAAAAAATTGAATGTTTTTTTTGTGAAAGTATTTATTTATATTTTTATATATATATATATATATATATTTGATATTTCAGATCTGCCCCGATCTTTCGTCAGAAATAAATTAAATAACTGTATTCAGAAGTTTGTTTTCAAGTAGCGTCCGTCGCGAGACGCGGACGTCACGTGATGTGGAATGCAACTGTGTTTGAATATTTCTAACGTAAATCTAACGATAATATTTTAGATGTTGTTTAAAAAGATTTCTTTTAACTATATCTAAAAAAAATTTTTTTTAACTATTGAAATATTTATACAGATTTAAAATTCCCAAGTCTTTGTTTAACCCTAGTTTATATGTGTCTAATTTTAAAATCCAGTATTTTTCTTTTTTTTTCTGCGTGTGTTTTATGCTATATATATATATATATATATATATATATATATATATATATATATATATATATATATATATATAGATGTTCTCGTCGATTTCAGTAATAATACTTTTAAAACTTCTGTTTATAAAAAACAACTAGTAAAGACTCGTGTCATGTTAATTTCTCTAGCGAATGCCCTCTTAGATATAAAATAGGCGTTATTAAGAATTTCCTCACGCGAGCGCACGATAACTCATCCTCTCGCACGCTTTGCTTTAATGAATAAAAAATATAAAGCAAACGCTGATTAATAACGGATTTCCTAATCAATTGTTGGATTTCCACATTAGGCGTTTCTTGTCCAAAGTAACTAATAGCATATGGGGCTTGGCGGATTTGCCAGACTGTGAACGGTGTGGCCTTGGATTAGAAGAAACGGCTTCGCACGCCTTCTACCATTGCCCCCGGGTCAGCCCCTTATGGGACCATGTCGGCGAGCTGACGGCTCGTCTCGCTCCCGAAGAACTCGTGTCCATTGATCGCGCATACGCGTGTGACAATGTGTCGCCCCCGTATTCCGGGGTGAAACGAATGGTGTTTCTGACGCTGCTAGCCACGGCTCGAATGGTGATATGGACGACGCGAATGGAGGAAGTCTTGCGAGGCAATAGTCTTACGCATCAGGATCTGATCCGATTCTTTGAGCATCAGCTCAGGATGAAGATTAGAACTGATAGAAAATGATTGCATTCGACAGTCTTCAGTGAAAGGTGGGTAAAAGAGGCGAACTTGGTTCGTTTGAACGGGGCTAGCCTTGATTTTCTTTTCTAGGTCAACCTAAGTCACATCGGGGTGGTTTCCTGTGGAACCCTCCCCTTGGTTAGGTTAGACAAGCTTAAGTGTACCTAGTTAATATGAGTAAGTGTTGTTCCCGGCCTGTTTCCCGGCCATCTTTTTAGTTATGATCCAAGTCGAGATTCCCAACCTCCCTAGTTTGTTTTGACTTCCTTTTCATCTCAACTGGATCAGCCTTTTACTTCCCCATGTCCGAGTTATTTTATCTCTTTCCCACTCCCTTAGCGAGAGTGCTTCTTGATTTTGTCCCCTGGGCAGAATACAGCGGCCTCTCTATTTTGAGGGTTGGACGGGCCCTACTAACATAAATTATGTTTAGTTTAAAAATTTGTTGAATTTTAGTTTGTTATGGGGTTCATCTCCCTCCCCTTTCATCTTTTCATGATTAGAATTTTATATATTTTATTATCATCAAATGTTTATGGTGTGGGGCGCGTTTTTGTAGGTCCCCTCTGGTGAGGATGTGGTATTATGGTGTATGGAGGATTGAATGGTGACGGACGAATTCTTGGGGTGAATGTGTCAATTGTAATGTATGAATGGGTCGCGAATCTGATTAGCTAGGTATAGGATAGTTAGTTAAGACCAGCCTTTACCCCTCCCTTTTTTCGGCCTTGTGCCACGATTTGTACATTTTTGTACGAATAAATAACGAGAATAGAAACATAAACAATAATATTAATATTTTTTAAAAAATCAGATGAACGGAAATTATAAACAGGATGAATGCAGAATTAATAACATTATTAAAAAAATGCATAACACCAGATGATAATAGCAAAAAAATTAGATTAATTATTTATTATAAAAAATTTAAAGCTTCTAACCTTAAAAATAACAATTCACCTCCTAGAACAAAATTAAATAGAGCAAATATTATTTACGAATTCAAATGCCCGTTAAGGAATTGTATTCCTCAAGAATCAACTTTCGTAAATAATTATATAGGACACACTACAAATTGTTTAACATGCAGACTAACCCTACACCTTTCTGACAATAGCTAAATTAGATCTCATTTAAATATTCATGGAGATCTACCGGACACTATTCGGAATATACTTGTCGACAACACTAATATAATAGCATCATCCACATGCAAAAAAAGGCTAAAAATAATGGAAGCCTTATTAATAAAAACAAACAAACCAACACTTAATAATATTAATTTTGAACATAATATCTTGACCGTGTTTTGAAACAAAAAAATGAAACATTTTATAAAACATACATATAACAAACTATTTCTAATTCTAACAGTTGAAATATAATCCTTGAAAATGGATAAATGTATAGCCGAAAGTGCTCGGATAAAAAGAACATTCGGACAGTTTTTATATAATTTATCATCTGAAAAGAAAAACATTATTAGATCGCACGAGAAATTATATAAAAAACTAAATAAAAGCATCTTGTCAGTCGTTTTTAATGAAATGTGCATATATATATATATATGTATGTATGTATGTATCATGTATGTATCTATGTATATATAGATATCGCCTAAGATTCACTAAAAAATGAGCATACATGACGAAAAAAAGTTTTTTTTTCTTGTGTCAGCGGTAGAGGGGGACATAAATGAGTCTTAGAAATTTTAGCATCCTTTTATGGTGAAAAAAAAAAAGACATTTGGAAATGTTTACAAAAATCAAATAATTGTATGTAACATTTGTTTCAAATCATAATTTAATGAAACATTCAAGATTTATTCACAAGTGAATGAAATTATTTTTGAAATATTTCTTTTTAAGAAAATGTTTGTAAAGATATATTTTTTACATGGGTTACCTCCCCTTCATTTATTTAATTTTATGAAAATTTGCGAAATTTTTTTGTTATGTAGTTCTAAGCAGAAGTCATTGAAGAATTTAAACCATCAATTTACTTCTGTAAGACAGGACCCTCAGTTACCGGAAATCTGCTCTGAATCATAAAATAAAAATGCAATAAAACTAAGACATTATTTAATTCGAAAAGCTTTTAATTGATTTTATGAATAAGATCTATTAAAAACTGTATTGTATTAAGAATAACTTTTTTCGATGAATAATTAATTTTTACAATAATTGTTTTAATTTTTAAATAATTTTAATTATAAATGGAATAGCTTACTAAAATTCAGCGACCACCAGTATTTTAAAAGAATTTTTAATTTTTTTCTGCTTGTATAAACGTGACGATTTTTGAAAATACGGACTTCCATTATGATAAAATAAGAGTTGTCACTATAGTAAATTTAAAACCAAAGTACCTAAAATTCCATAAAACGTTACATAACTTAGAATGTTTTCTAATTTTTTTAAATTACTGTGTAGTTAAAAAATGATATAAAAATGGCGCCCATGTTATATTTGTCAGGTAATTTTTACAGCTATGTTCCCGTAGAAAAAACTTCCGGCTGTCAATAGTGCTGTCAACACCTCATAAAACACCTACCATTGTGTTAAAGAAATGCATTTCTGCGATATTTTAAACTAAAAGTATGTAACATTTGTTTCAAATCAGATTAATTAATTTTAAATCAGTTAATATTCCTCAAATAAACTTTTAGAAATAATAATAAAGGGAATTACGTTGTACCGGGAGAATTGTAAATATTGCTAAAATCAGCCATTTTTAGAAATTAAAAACATATTCTAATCAATTTAAATTCGTTTAATACAGCAAAGTATTTTACTTATTAGAAATATTAAATTTAATTTATCAGCTTGGAATTAAAACTAAAATAAAAGCTTCAAGAAAGATTTTTCACTTTTAAGAATTCATTTTAAGCCATAGGTGTTGCGTTTCTTCGATGATGCATATACAATACTGGGCAAAATTTGAAAACCAATGAAAATAAAGACAAACTATACCTTTTCTTTTGTTAGTAATTATTTGAGGAGAGCTTCGAAAAATGAAAATAAGAAAAGTAAATCGTGGTTTACTTGAATAAAAATGAAATTGTTTTTCCAGTAGCAAGATTTTAAATCTGCACCCCATTGCTTTGAGTGTGTTCATTTAATGACACTTAGATACTGTCGATATTCCAGAAAACTCCAAACACCAACCCTGTGTTCACTCAAGTAACTGGAAACCGATAAATAAATAAATAAATCTTTCTACCGAATAACCCTTTGACCGAACACATCTCCAACAATCTAAACGCGCTAAAAATTAATACTACTACATTACCCACTAAAACTATTCGCAGTCTATTAAATAACACCATCAAACAGCATATTACATCCGATGCTTGCGTCTACCAGATCCCTTGCAGAGACTGCAACTTGAGATATGTAGGGGAAACAGGTAGGTCCGTAAAATCTCGTGTTTCCGAACATAAACGAGATATTCGCCTCGGTAATTTAAGTAGTGCTTTGTTTGTACACTTAGCCAAATCTGATCATAATTTCGATTTCGATTTAAAATATATCCATAATAAAAACCTTAGACAGATTTACGAGGCAGACATAATATCCACTTCACGTACGGTAAATACTAGACATCTCACCTTTCCTAGCAAGATTAATGCTTGACAAACGTACTGATAAGCTATAGTTTCAAATAGAATTCCTCCTTTCCACTTAAGATAAAATCTCTTTCTTGGGAGCGCGTTTTCGCAGCACCGCCCACGCGGCGCCAGCGTAACCGAATCCAAAAAAGAGAACACTGACTGTAGAATTTCAGTTTTTCTGTTTCTGACTAGTCCTGTGTCTATCGTCTCTTCATGTTAACTTAAATTTAAATATAAATATGTCTCCAATAACCATGTCCTGAAGATGGTCTTTTAGACCGAAACGTCTGACGTTGACAGCAAAACAAAATAAAAACAATAAACTTACATATTCGGATTTGCTTTGTCTTTTCCACATTTTCATCATACCGTCGGATCTACATCCACATATTTGCTTACATAAATAAATAAGTAGATGTGTTCCACTTCTCTGAATTTCCTTCTATAAAGATAAAAATTTCGCAACAGGAATTAAATATTTTTTGGCATTTAATAGGGTAAGTTTGAACACTGAGAAATTAGGCTAAATCCTAGTCGGTCAAAAGTTCAAGATTATATCTAAATGAAGTCCGAAACGGAGTAGTAACTGCCAATATGATGTCTCGGTAGTGACTTGCACGGTCATCATTGTGAATAGCGTCACAAATTCCCTTTGGCATAGTCGATATGAGGGTCTGTAGATTTTTGGCACTTGTGTTTATATGACGGGGGAGGAGGTGCGTATTCATCACAAATCGAAAATTGTTTTTTTTTTACAGCAAATTATTCATTATATCATATCCAAGTATTTTACAAAAAATTAGAGCCGATTACACAATATTTCAAACTCAATTTAGGTTTAGAGTTCGTTTTGATGCAATGGAATTAGGTAAACATAGATTTGACAGCGAAATATCATTACATTATTGTTACAAAATTATAGTAAAATCATTAAGGTTTTTTTGTGAAAATCATTTTAATTTTGGTCGTATATTAATTTCAAATATTCCTTTTTACAGGCTTTATTATTGAAATGGAATAAGTAAGATCATTCTACATTACATGTATGTATATATATATATATATATATATATATATATATATGTGTGTGTGTGTCTCTATAGGCATATATATATATGTGTGTGTATGTCTGTATGCATATATATATATATATATATATATAGTACAGGTAATGAATCCGTTGCTATATAATCCAAGTGGATCCTATTAATATCAAATATTAAAACTGATCCACAAAAAGAGTTCAATGTATTTAATATAACAGAGCATATATATTACACAACCAAATCCCAAATTACTTCATATGGTGGCTGGTGGGTGGGTATTGATCTATTTCAATTTTTCTATATCAATTTTTCGACTGCTGTCAAAGTTAAATTTTAAATTTCTAATTCCGACACGAACACATTCTATACACCGGGGTTGAATAAGACTAACGTAATTCTCGTTGGTTGAAATAGATCTACACCCACTCCCATATGAGATAATTTGGGATTTAGTTGTGCAATATATATATATATATAAAAGAAAGAGGTTATAGTAGTTCCAACGAGAGAAAAGTGTGTATATTAAAAAGAAGAGAGGTACCGCAAACGTTTTTGGTTGTAATGTGGATTTAAAAAAAATATTATGCTTTATTTACCATAATTTTACTACATGGGTTTCTGATCTGGCGGCCGTCATCAGGTAAAGGGTGGAGATTTCCACATATTATTAAAAATAATTAATTTTTTCCTTTATGTTTTTCAATGTTAAATATTCTCGATACGAGACATTCTCTTTTTGTGTTAGTAATCCGAATGTCTTTCTTGAAATGACAGTGAAGAGTTCTGCGCGAAGGGTCATAAAACAATTAAGGTTGGTTTGAGAAATGATGAATTAGTTGTCGGTATCTTATCTTTTAATGTTTTAATGACCCCCGTGTGTTCTTCGATCTATTTTCATTTTCGTGTGTTTCTCTCAGCATGCGTGCATATATGCGTGCGCATATTCCCCCTCAATACGTACACTGTCTCACTACGTGGAATTAGTAAACACATTTGTACACACACACACACACACACACACACACACACACACACACACACACACACACACACACACACACAGCGTCCCACTACAAGAAATCAGTACATACGCACATATATATATATATATATATATATATATATATATATATATATATATATATATATATATATATATATATATATATATGTTGTAAAGTTATTTCCTCAGTGGAAACTCTATTTGGACTAAATTCGGTCCTAAATAGGTTCAAAAACGTTAGGAACTTGTTATAATAAGTATTACGCAGAGTAATCGAGTTGTGGTCGCCCACTACTTTCGTATTCGACCCCTACTTATATTAGATGGGAGAGTCTATTATCTATAAACTAGGTGTGTTTCACCATAACAATATATAAAATTTCTTGTTTCTTGAGTTGTCTTTTGTTGTTGATTATCTATTATAAATAATGTCAAACGGCCAAACTACATAGGACCCATTTTATGTATGTAGTATTTACATGTTCTTTACGGAACTGCGTTCCTGACGAAAACAAATTCATGAATGATAGTCGCATTTCGCATTCACGCCCTTCATTTCGACGCAATTCTTTGCTTATACAGCTGAGAGAATTCAAACACAGAGCGAATATGCCTTCTAATCTTGACTGTAACTTAAGTAAAGAAGAAAAGTGCTTCATTTGTCCATTGCCGCTATCAACATGATATTTCTTTATTCTAGTCCGAGATGATAATGACCTCATCACAAGTCAGGACTTGCGCTTAAATTGGATTATCATTAAGATTACAATTGATTTTCGTTTGAATTTTCTCTCTCCCTCTTTCTCTCTGTGAGAGAGAGAGAGAGAGAGAGAGAGAGAGAGAGAGAGAAAGAGAGAGAGAGAGAAAGAGAGAGTGTGTGTGTGTGTGAAAGAAAGAGAAAGAGAGAGTTTAATAGGTGTTGTATCATTATTTACATTGTTCGCCATTCGAACTACCTGAAGAAGGCCGGAGCGTACAACGGCCGAAATGTTGTAATAAATATAGCGACAAAGATGAGGACAATAGTCCGAATAATGTAAATAGTGTACATAATACCTCATCTCAGAAATATAGACAGATAGTGTTGGATCATGAAAACACGTTATTATACATAGAAACTAAACCAATAATAAAAATGAAATATGTCATGGTTTTAAACTTGGAAATTCTAATTCTAATAAGGGAGACTTGTGCATATCGTCACCGTCACTACCCCGTTCCTGTATACGTGGATCCAGAGGCACTACCCCCAGGCCTCTGTCTACATACGCCATGCTCTCTACACACCACAGTGCGTTTCTGGATGGTTTTAAGGTGACTTTAATCTCGGTTGTCTGTTTTTTTTTAAAAGATTGGTTACCATAGCTAAAGAACCCATTCTAATTTGTTATTTTCCAGTAGCTGTGTGGAGAAAGAAGACGTGGGTTCTTGCCTTTTCCGAGGCCAATACTGCAGCATGGATGCCAATTTGTTTCATCTGGGATTTGAACTTGTTTTATCGATGACATTCTTCATGGTATTAAGAAAACGGCCAACCGCACCATTGTGTATTACACCAGCTTGACATAAAAGCGATTGTATAGTTCTCGTAACAAGCAAATAATCCTATCGCTTTTCTGAGGCAAAGTTTAGACTTCCAGCCTGCCCTTGCATCACTGAATTAAACTCGCAAGTGCTCATTTGAGAAACCTATTTTTGTTACTGTATAAGTTCCAATAACAAGACAAAAACAAGAAACAACATTTACTGATGAAAATAACTTACAATTCAAATCGACGGTCATGGGTTGAGGAAATTGAAACTTTGACATTCATTCTCAGTTAAGGTATCTCGTTTTGTGAAACAAGTAATTAAGCTCCTCTTTTACTGTTGATTTACTTCATTGCGCTAATAAATAAAGTTTCTCAGTCTCTGATATTCGTTACAATTCTTTTATCAATATGTGGCCACGGTGGAAAGAACTTTTCATACTTTATCGCGTCGGAGATGAACATTTCCAGAAGGCAGAAATCACTTTCCATAAAAGAGGTCAAATAGGCAAATATTTGGAACGCCAAGCATAAAGGTAAATTATTTTGACCAGCACAGACCAAGAAATATTTTTAACCAATAAAAATAAAGAAACCAGATGGAAAAAAAAATTCTGGAACTTCTTAGAAGCTATAAATATAGAATTGAACAGTTAACATCAATATGACTTTACACTACTTAAAACAATACAACCTTTAATTACACACAACAGAACATTAATCCTAATATCTTCTTTCTATTTTGCATGCCAAACACATTTCCCAAATGCTTATAAACATATGTACAAAAAGCTTTGATGCATTTTTGTCATACAAACTCCATTTATAGCACATGGACTCTTTTGCAAAATACATCAATTAAATGGATTACCTTGTATATTAATTTAATTTGTTAATTTAAACACCTTTATTTCCTCTTCGCTTTCCCGTTAAAAAAAAAACGCGTTCAAACTGTTTTGATCCCTTAGGGTTTACCACTCATTTTGCTAGCATGGGGAAAGGAAAAGCATTGACAAGATGTAACCATAATTTCTTTGCTAACAGTATCTTTTCTGTCTGTGGAACTCTCTTCTTATTCCCCTGTTGAATTCTATTCCAATTTCTTGCTTTCCAGCCGACTTTGCAAAAAGTTAAATGCAATGTCAATCGTTATCTGCTGTCTTCTCGATTCCCCTCCTTTCATTGTTATCCTCTCCTTCATAATGTTTTGTTTTTCTAATTCTTTCAAACTCACTAACTCGTTGTACCTTTAATGGATTTATTGCCTTTCAACTGACTACAATGAAGCAGAGCTACATTGTTGCTGATTAAGTGAAAACATACTCTGTACTCTTTTCACCCAAACGAATAGTAAACTTCTAAATATCAAATTAATAGTTGATTCTCTTTAATAAGTTCTTAGAAGCAAAACGGGCAAAATCTTGAAACTACCTGCAGAAGCAAAATGTATATAAACCGTTTTAAAAGCATATTTAACTTTTTGAAGGAAATATTTGAAAATGATTTGGTTCCATTCTAAGTGACCTGTGGATGTTACTTATAAGTGACTTGAGGTTAGATTAGCACAACAGCCATAACTAAGAGGAATCAATGGATCAGTCCAGTAGCGGCTGTCTTACTTACAAGCACGTTGTCTTAAAGTAAAATTCATTCAATACAAGGCTCAAGAGCCACTCAAAATAGAGGGCTACTGAATGTAAAGGGAGTTAGTTGGAAGTAGAAGGAAATAAAAATGCTGAGGATTAAACATAACAATTGATAGATTGACTTGAAGTGATCAATAGTGTATGTTACGCAGAGTAGCAGGTCTCGGAAAAAAGGTTTGGGTGGAATTTTCTTCTTACGAATGGAATACGTAGGAAATGTGAATGATTCGATATCATGACAGGTTCTAGCTGCAATGGTCTGAATTTGTGGAACTAAAGAGTGGAACTCATCTGAACATTTGCCATGGAAATAGTGAACCCTGCAACATTACGACTGTGGGGAAAGAGGCTGTTGAGTGGAAAATAAGTAATTTTCTGTAAGACCAGGTAAACGATTTTGAACTTTGTCAAGACTGGAAAGTGACGACTTTTTCATTTCCAATCCTAATTCCAGCAGTATTCTATATTTTGGTATAATCTGATTCTTTTAGAGACAAAGAATGACAGAAGGAGTCAGGTACTTTTTGAAGAGGTACAAAGAGTCAATAATTTTCCATCATCTTTAACGGCGTATCGTATATATATCAAAACTCTACTTGGAGTCTAGAGTGAACTTAAAACCCCAAAACACGTTCAAAGATTAAATACTTTTTTTTAAAAAATCATTTTATCACAAGCCCGGCAATAAAGCCACGAAAACTCAAACGGTTAGTGAGTGTGAGAGAACCTGAGGAAAAGAAAACATTATTAAGGAGAGAACAATAAAAGAACAGAAATTAAGATGACAGAAGATAACGATTGACATTGCATTTAAATTTTTGAAGATTAAAAGTGACTGGAGAGGAAGAAGCAAGAAGAGAGTTCCACAAGCGAGAAATGTCAGAGAAGAAACTGTTAGCATAGAACTTATGGTTGCATCTCGCCATTTAAACTGTAAAATGATGAGATCTATTTGCCAGTATAGTACTGTGCTTAAATTTGTAAAGTTTAGTTACCAAAGAGGACAGATTATCAGAACAATTACCATGAATGCATTTTTAGAAAAGGCACAGTAAAAGTGACTGAAGCCAAGATACCAAGTCAGGACCAATAAAATTGCAGATTCTTCTTGGTATTTCATCAAGAATTTCTAAGGACATAGTAGAAGTACCTGACCAGATTTCACAGCAATATTGTATTTGTAAATATTAACCCCTCCCCACAAAAAACGCGTCTATTTTGACATAAGGTTAAAATAGTTAACTAACCACTTTCCATAGCTTGCGAAACTAGCTTTTTCATCATCTATCATTAGCAGGAGGTCTAAGCGGAATATATGTGTCTTCTATAATGGTTGCCATCCAATGTTAAAGAACTCAGTGCCATGTGGTAGTGTCTATCTTGATGTGGTGATGAATATATCGCCAGAAAGACTCACAGAGCATAGAACAGAAGAACATCAGAAGAAAGCTCGGTGATCGTGAACCCAATTTGATTGACACTGCTCTACAGTAGGCGCCTGAACGTGAGGAAGAGAAGATATATGTATGTGTATTTACCGAGTTTACTTTCATCTGGTACAAGACTACGTATATGGGGCATAAATTGTAGATCGAACTTTCTCTATTGGTACTGATTCACGAAATTAGCTCACGTAATCACCGCTCTACAAGACGATCCTTTTTCTTCTTTCATGTGCCATGTCCATTCAGGACGTGGGCGATCATGACTCTTCACAATACCCACTAGCCACAGTGGCTCTCAGCAACCCTTTACCATTTAGCATACCTCGTTCCTTCAGCCATTCATATAAACTCCTTACGTTTTGCCTTCGATATCTATATAAATAAATGCAACGTCAGTGTGTCAGTGTGTCACACTATTTTAACTTTACTCCTAGAGGCCGTAGCCCAACATATCATACCATTTTGAAATCAGGCCGATTTCGTGAGCAAATTAAAAATTAAAATTCGGACCAGCAATCCTAAAATTTTGGATTCCCAAGTTTTCAATATTGTGATTGTTTTCAGTGATGTAAGGGGCCTACGTACATTGAAATGTCTTTAAATTATCATTGAACTTTTAAAAGGTAAGCTTAAATATTAATTCACTACTTAAATGCAGTGACCAATTTTGAGTTTTTCTGTAGTTTCTTGTTGCCTATCGCATACGGCAGCTGTATGACTTGCAAAAAGAAATCTCCACTAACAGAGGACAAAATTGCAATCAAAAGAGCCAAGGCTGCAGCGAGGAAAAGAAAGTCCCGTGCAAGTGAAAACGTAAATCAAACGGCAGTCAGGAGAATTTTGAATGATGAGAATATCCAAAACTTAGGAAATCTCAAACTCCTAAATAAGCCGAAGTCTCAATCAAGAGCCTTCTGCAGGAGCTAGCTTAATTGCCACCCGACAGGGCGGCTTTTAAGCTAGTATCTTATAAATATCGATTTCTTCTTCCTCATTATTTGTCCAAGAAATTTCAGCTGTCTTTTTCTGATTCTCAGTAGAAGTGTCTTTTTTGTTTCCACTTTCCTTTCAGACTTCCTTGATGTTTGCACTCTCCGTCAATGGTATTCTCAGCATCCTCCTGTAGAAACATATTTCTCTGTGAGGAGACAGATTGTTCTGCATACCTATAGTCGGATTGATATTGCATCATAGTTCAGCACTCTTTTGTATGTACCTCCCGAAATTCCTGTTATTTTGCTTAGATTTTGGAAGATATTTTTTCTTATACTAGTGCGCGGTCTGATTTCAGTGTCGAATTTACCATTATAATCCAAGACAAAAGTATTAAAAATCAGATTCTTTTAATCAATTCACCCCTGGCAAGGCGATAATGTCACTAAGACGCAAGCGGCTACTGAGAGTGAAAGAGAATGAAAACACTTTAGAATAAACTGGAAACCCAATCCTAAACAGGAAATAAGGAATAAACCTCTCATCATATTCAAAAGACCAGGGAGGTGTGTGAACCGGGTGATAGGCGAACCTATTTACCCCTACGAGAAGAAAAATAATTAAATAATTAGCAAATAAAATAAATAAATACAATTTCAGTGTTTAAGGGGAGACGTTAGAAGTAAAGAGTTGAAGTCGAATTTAGAAGGAACCGGAAACCCAATCGTCACAGTAGTAGTAATTTGCGAATTTAGTTTTTAAATACTA
Source organism: Acanthosepion esculentum (assembly GCA_964036315.1). Taxonomy (NCBI): domain Eukaryota; kingdom Metazoa; phylum Mollusca; class Cephalopoda; order Sepiida; family Sepiidae; genus Acanthosepion; species Acanthosepion esculentum. The sequence goes on along the minus strand of OZ038484.1, from coordinate 134,517,245 downwards.
CTCTATGGGTGAGGCACCCCGAAATGGAATAGACATCAGTATTTACTGCATAGCATATATTACATATATGGCCACCTTACATGATGCAAGAGTTTAATGGTCTATCTATAGTTAGGTAGCCATTTCTCCATGATTATTGATATTTTATAAGCTAAGCTCCATATCAGTTTTAATGTCATGCTCCTCCAGGCTCTCCACTGACTTCTTAATTATCTCTATAACTTCTATGGAACTTCTTAGGAAATAGGGTGGAGTTGTTTCCTCGTTGTTATTTCCACGGTTTTGAATTCGAAGCTAGACTCAAAGCTAGAAAGCCTAGTCTACCCAACTATCTTCTTCTTCTTCTTCTTCTTCTTCTTCTTCTTCTTCTTCTTCTTCTTCTTCTTCTTCTTCTTCTTTTTTCGTGCTCCTTCAGTACGTGGATGACCATGGCATTCCACAACCTCCTATCCTTTGAAGATCTTAGATATTGTGATTTTCCAAGCGTAGCTTAGACGTGGCACAAGGCCGAAAGTATGGGGCGCCCAGTGAGGATCGAACCCACTACTCAGTCGTAATTGTTGTAGCGAGACAAGTTTGTTAACTATTACACCGCCTCGAGGTGCCCTATTTTCCAAGCGTAGCTTAGATGTGGCACAAGGCCGAAAGTAGGGGGCACCCAG
>OZ038484.1:134506583-134514083 GCA_964036315.1 Acanthosepion esculentum | reverse complement strand
GTACACACGAACATAGCTTTCGGTTAGACACAAACACGCGAGAGCGCGCACACATACACACACGCATACGTACGCACACATATAAATGACAAAGTGTCAATTTGTTTTGTGTGACGTATTTTGTCCTTTAGGATTTAAATCAAACTAAAAACCGATATTTTATGTTGATGTAATTACACATGCGCACGAAGGAGAAGCTGAAATTTAAAAATTTTAAAAATTTAAAATTATGATTTTTTCTATTCTGATGAGGTTCATTGGGTTTCCTAACATCATTCTGATATGTAAAATTGATTATCATTTCCCCCACCACAAATATACAATGCGTGGAAAGTTCCCGCATCAAGGGGTTTAGGTTAAAAAATTGGGTTGAGGTTAAAAAAATGCGACAAAACGCGAGTCAAACATCAAGATTAGAGCGGGCAAACCCTCTCTTTTAGGCGCGGACAAATAAAGAAAAAATCTCCTGCTTGGAAAGAAGAAAATGTTTATTTATATATACAGAAAAATAGGGGTAAAGGGATAAAAAGACAATTAAGAGAGAAAGAAAGGGAAAAGAGAAAATGTCCTTTAAGGGAAGAGAAAATATTCATTCCAGAAAAAAGGCTTGCTCAAAATATTTCTCTGAGCGCCTAAAAAGTTCTTTAAGCGAGTAGAATTTTGTTAAGGTTTACAAACGCTCACAGTTCTTGTAGAGTGGGAAAATGCTGGTAGATATAGGAATCTTACAGTTGAGTGAGTTCGTAGGTCAACGACAGAAGTTCAGTGGGTACTGAAGGAGTGGTTGAAGGGATGCAGCTTTGAATTGGTCTTGAATTGTGGGCCGACGTTCGTTCTCGACGGGCCTTTAGTAGGTAGTCCTTCTTAGATTGAAAGTGGTTCTGAAGTTGAGTCGTGTTCTCTATCGTCGACCTCACAGACGGTGGGCCAAATTCTCACTGCCAAATAGGCGAAGATTCTCCAAATTTATGGAGATTTGGGAGGCTCAGAAGGACCGGGGATTTTCCCTCCAAAATCGTTGCATAAATTTCCTGGCCCCTTCATTGGTCAGAAAACACATTCTTATCTCTGATAAGAATCAAGGCTTTGGGAGCCGGTTTTGAAAGTAATGAAAACAGGTTGGAGTGAACAAGCTGTCAGGTTTCCCCCAGATTTTATGGCAACATGGAAAGAATAATGGTGATGGAATTCCTTTTTATATTTCCCAGCTCTCTCGTTAGTCAGAAAATATATTTTTATCTCTGATAAGAATTAAGGCTTTGGGAGCCGGTTTTGAAAGTAAGAAAAAAGGTTGAAGTGAGGATTGGAAAAATAGCCTAGAATGTGTACTTGTAAAATATTGTTCTCAAATTAAATTCCAACAACAGGTGGGTATCTGGAAAGAAACTCCTTATTTAATATTGCTAATAACTTTATTAATTATTGGTTGATTTTCATAAAACTTATTTATTTCGAACAGAATAATGGTAGGCGTACAGCATTTTACTGTTAAAAGTCAACCTTTTCCACATTTTCTACCAAACTGGATGTTGAAAGACAATCGCTTCTGTGGATATCTACCACAGATCCCTACTCCTCAGATTGGAATGACAATTTCGGATGGTTTTGACGTCTACTGAAGAACGCGGTCCATGAATACTGCGCCACCATCTCTGCACGTGTATCACGGACGGCCACATTTTGTAACGGAATACTCGCTGGGCACGTCCAGATACTGTCAGATGTTGTCTGAACTACACCACTTGAACACTGAAATAAAAACAGAATTTAACAATTAAATTCTACCTCTTTAGGGATCACGATATATTTTATTTCATTCAAATGTGGTGATATTAATTTTCAGTAGGGAATTTCTTTCCACGCACTCTACTAATATATATATATATATATGTTTTCTTTTATATATATATATATATATATATATATATATATATATATATATATATATATATATATTTTCTATTTTGTAAAAATAAAAAAAAATCAATAAGAACACCGAATTATATATCTTACTGTTCTTTCTTTTCATTATAATATATATATATATATATATATATATATATATATATATATATATATATATATATATATATATATATATATATATATATATATATGTACTAGTAATAATCTTATAAATATAGGTAATTATACTCGTCCGGAAAACCTTAGGTGCCTTGATTTGTAAATAAACAAAACAATACCGAAGGGGAAAAAATGGTACGAAAAAACGAAAGAACAGAGAACATGTACGTCAGATGAAAATAATCGTCTAGCATCCAAGTTCAGAGTTCAAAGAAAAAAACCCCGATACGAGTAAGTAAAATAACTAAATAAAGTCCTCAATACGCTAAGTAGAGCAAACCTAAGTTAATAATAAACCAAACGAATCTAAACCAAAGAATACATATTCTATTCATACGAATCTATGCTAAAAATGTTGTCGGCATTAAATAACGCATTGAGGTTGATATGCCGTAAAACAAAATAAACCAAACCAATCTAAACCAAAGAATACATATTCTATTCATACGAATCTATCCTAAAAATGTTATCGGCATTAAATAAGCCATTGAGGTTGATATGCTGTAAACCCAACCAAACCAAAGAAAATAGCTTCCTTTATAAATTCCGTCGGAAAACGTCCTTGAAAGCGATAACTTCATAAAGTGTCATTCAGGCACCACCAAAATTGATGCTTTTTTACGCACTCAAAACAAAAGTCGCCAACCCCAGTTTTAAAATATTTGCATCAAATAAGGGAATTATAGGATTAAACAATTAGGGAATAATCCGATTAAAAAATTAGGGAATTATCTGATTCAAACGAAATTGTCAGAGTTTATTCATTAATGAAATAATATTTCACTGAATAGGCTATTTTGTTAAAAAAAAACTTTAAAATATTTGTTGAGGTGTGGGGGTGACCCCCATTTTTAGATATAGCGTGTACATTTTTTTCATTTCGGGGAAGGGTGTTCATCCAAATCTTTTACAATTATATAAAAAGAAATCACTGAAGATATTGTTTCAGTAAAAGAAAAAAGAAAGAAGAAAAAAGAAAAAAGAAAAAAGAAAAAAGAAAAAAGAAAAAAGAAAGCAATATCGAGGGTGAACATACGGACAAATTCGGCCCGCATCTGACCCAAAAACAATTCAATAAAAGTAAAATAATAACTTCTTTTGAGAATTGGAATCAGCATAATTTAAGAAAAAACCCTTATTTGTTTTTATATTTAACAAAAAATAACTAAACTTAATATTTATTTAAAAAATAATTAGTAGTAATTTTTCAGTGCAATTTTCAAATTAATCTTTTTGCAGTTCATTACAAGAATTTATTTATTAAAGAAATGTTTGAAGATTTTAAAAAATGTAAATTTTAATGAATGTCATTTTCGTGCGTGAACCTTTTTTAAAAGAATTTTATTTTATTTTTCCTTTTGGCAATTGTTAGCTTATTTTTGGCATGGATGTACAAAAAGGAAATAATTCTGATATCTCGCGTTGACTGACTACTATTCAATATCTAATGAGGATTATAATATTTAATCTAATTTCATATCTCCCGTTCAGTCTGTTGTATTAAATCTAATGAAAGCGTATAGAATAAAAAAAAATGATATTCTCAAACAATTGGTTATATAAGGTTAAAAAATTTAATTTTAAACATAAACAACAAATTCTTGATTATTGTACTGCTGGTCTTCCATACTTCATTAAGTTTTATTTTTACTTCTTCCCGCGTTTTTTTTTTCTGAGAGGGGATTACGTTACAATTTTGATAGAGTTTTATAAATACCTATATTTAAACAGCATGCAAATTATTACATTAATAAGAACTAACGAGATACGTATCTGTAACATTTCAAATATGGAGGTTCGATAGCAACCAACTTCAGATTTTAAAACAAATAATTTTTTATTATATTTTGCTCGTGACAAATAATGTGCTTGCTTCGAAATGCGCCCGACGTCTATTTAAACAAACAGCGACTTAATTACTCTACTCAGCAAATTAAATTTGGTGCATTTTTTCATCATGTATGCTCATTTTTAGCGGGTCATTGGATGTACGTATATATAATCAATCAGAAAACAACAAATATGATTGGCTGGCCACTCGTATTCGAGGATACCCGTCTACAAGGGGAGGTTAGCCAGTCCCTATTGCAGACACTCACTCAGGCACATTTGTGTTTGTTCAACACCCACAGCCAACCTATGGTTTATACTGCAACTATGCTGAGTAGAAATTAGTTACAGTTTATGTTTTTTTTTTCTTTGCGTGATCAACAATTTGAACAAGGCCAACACGTTCAAGCCCTCCTGCTAGCACAGCTATCGACGGCCTCCAAGGGTCCCGTCTACCCAATTTCACTCACAAGGCTTAGGCACTTTCCAATGGTGCCGCACGCACGTTCTAACCACTTGACCGCAAATATGTCGCTTATAATTTAATGACTAATAAACGAAAATGATTAAAAGTTGTTATTGTTTTTTAATTAATTTTTTATTTGTTTATATGTATTTATTTATTTATTTTCTTATATTAATGTAATTAATATCTATTATTTTAATTTAATAAATTATTTATGTATTTATTTCTTTTAAATGATAGAATTTTTTTCTTTAACCGTTTTCTTTTCATTTTTAAAATGTTTATGATCATCTGTGTTGATTTGGATAGAAGTCTTTCTGTATCTGTCTATATTTCTGAGATGATGTATTATGTACACTATTTCCATTATTCGGACTATTGTTCTCATCTTTGTCGCCATATTTATTACAACGTTTCGCCCTTTCAGTATGTGTCTATATTTCTGAGAGGAGGTATTATGTACACTATTTACATTATTCGGACTATTGTCCTCATCGTTGTCGCCATATTTATTACAACATTCCGGCCCTTCAGTATCTGTCTATATTTCTGAGAGGAGGTATTATGTACACTATTTACATTATTCGGACTATTGTCCTCATCTTTGTCGCTATATTTATTACAACGTTTCGCCCTTTCAGTATGTGTCTATATTTCTGAGAGGAGGTATTATGTACACTATTTACATTATTCGGACTATTGTCCTCATCTTTGTCGCCATATTTATTACAACGTTTCGGCCTTTCAGTATCTGTCTATATTTCTGAGAGGAGGTATTATGTACATTATTTACATTATTCGGACTATTGTCCTCATTTTTGTCGCCATATTTGTTACAACGTTTCGCCCTTTCAGTATTTGTCTATATTTCTGAGATGAGGTATTATGTACATTATTTACATTATTCGGACTATTGTCCTCATCTTTGTCGTCATTTTTATTACAACGTTTCGGTCGTTGTACGCTCCGGCCTTCTTCAGGTGGTTGGAATGTCGAACTGAACCCTTTATTTCGCTCAATGGGGTAGACTGTTCTAGTTCCACGTGCCATGTTTAATGGATATCAGTTATCAGTTATCTCTTGTTAATTCCCCTCTCCAAGTTCTCCACCGCCTTAACCGGATATTGAACTCACACTCTTTGGATCCTGTCACTGGATCTAACCAACGCCTTTATCCACTGTGCGGAAACGAGATATTTGAAAAAGAAATTCGTGGCGTAGGTTAACATTTTGGCAAAACTCTATAGAGGCTCTCTCAAGAACTTTCTTTCTAAGTAAGTTACTTTTTCTCTTAATAAGTGACGCATTCCGGTTTAGTTTTTACTAGTGGAATTTTGTTTTTTGTTTTTCGGATATTTTGATCTTGGCCGGTTAGGTTACCCTCCCCCTTAGCGAGTTTGGTTGGCTTACCATCTTGGACACGCCTGGTGGTATAAGGGTTCCTATTTTACTAACTACTGATACCGACCGCCTGATGATTGCGTGAAAGTACATGAAACTGGAAATTTGATATATATATATATATATATATATATATATATATATATATATATATATATATATATATATATATATATATATATATATGTAATGAGTTAAACGGCCAACTTGACGCCCCCAAAGCGAATGGAGGTGGGCTGGCGCGGAAACTGTGATTGGTAGCTGGCTCGTTGGTGTTTTGCATAGGCGAGTTACCAAGCTCTATGTAAAGGGCTGGAATGAGAAGGAGGGCAATTCGTCTCAGAAGTGGAGACTGTGCCCATCGCTACGACAGACAGACAGACAGACAGACAGACAGACAGACAGACAGACAGACAGACAGACAGTGAGTGAGTGATATGATTTTATTTTTCCGTGGCACATTTCATCACAATATATATAAAGTTTGACACTGAGGTCAACGCCGACTGGCGCCAGTCTTTTTATGTTTGAAAGCAATATTTAGACGATAAATGATGTTCATTTGTTTAGATTTTGAGGTATGGGTTGTACGGGAAATTTTTATTACCGCCTCGTATATCTGCATTTTGTCTCTCATTTACACTGTTTAATTCATGAAAAACTATTTCGATTTTGTGTAGTTATCTATTTCTGTAGTTATGAAGAAAACAAAAGTTTTTTCGAGTGTTATCATCAGATTACGTCCACCATTTTGAAGAAGTGACGCTTGCAGGCGTTTAGACGAAAGCGTCTCTTCTGCTCTGGATTTTCATTTTTGCCAAACATCAGTGCAATATAAAAAGGGTCCATCTTTGTTGAAATATGGCGCAAAATATTTTTCTCTGTAAAAAGAGAAAGTTGATATAATTAGTTTTATTTTTCTATTTAAATTTGGACCTTAAGATATCCGCAGCATCTTTGAGGAGACAGAAGTTTCTCATTAAATCTTTAAGACCGTTCTGAAAGAATGACTGAACATTTTGGGATAAATTCTCTGTCTTTATCTGAAGCATTTTTTAACCTTGAATCAATTTAAGGTTAACAGATGGAATAAGGACTGGCGGATCAGATCCAAGGGGTGCAGGCCTGCTTGCTGCTGGAAGATTGAGATTAGCAATTTCTTTGTAATTTTTTTCGTTGAACTCTAGAATTTCGCAGGGTTTTTTTTCTGTTTCTCACCCTTGATTTCCGAAAGTAAAAATTTTCTTTTTATCTTTTGTCTATTGCTTTAATTCCTCAAAACAAATAGAGCAAAATCTGTGAGGGTCTGGTTTTTGTTTTTATTCTAAAATTGGAGTAAAATGCTCTTTTCCCTTTTAAGTCTGTTGTATTCTGTCTTTTTCTTTTAAAGAAATCAAACACAAATATAGCAAGAAAAAGACGTTATCTTTTAAACAATAAGGAATGGTTTCCTTTTAACGGATAAACAGGAAATATGTTTCGGAAGTAAGATTAAGACTTTTCCAGCTTGTCATAGTTCACTACCTACCTTGTGATAAATTAGACCACGATACTTATAAAAAGAATATACTTATAAACGATCGTTCATTGCCACAACTTTTAAAAGTTCAGAGTTTAAAAAAAGACGTTTTTTTTAAATTAAAAACCCCCCAAAAAACTCCTATGTTGTTACGGCACATAAATTTGCAACTTGATAGTTAGTTTATATCTGCCGATCA
>OZ038484.1:134484083-134504083 GCA_964036315.1 Acanthosepion esculentum | reverse complement strand
AAGAAAGTCGAAGGCATGGACCATATTTCTTGTACTTCGGGCAATTACTGACGGAATTTCCTCCTCGTCTGAGAAGGATTATTCGTAATTTGATAAATTAGATAATGGATTCCTTTTTATAAAGAAATAATTAATTTTTTTATTTATTAAACCGACAGATTTTATCACTTAAAGGTTATTTTTGGTGGGTACCCATATTTAAGGCGCTCCGTTTGTTTATTTAACAATATATTCATTTATTTTCGTCTAATGGTGTGTGTTCGAGAAATCTGCCGGGGTGGCTTGCATATTTTTCCTTAATAAGATTCTTTGAATATTCAGGTTAGTAGACGAAAATAAATAAATATAGTGTTTAATAAATAAACGGAGCGTCTACACAAATACGGGTATCTACTGAAAATAATCTTTAAGGGATAATATATATATATATATATATATATATATATATATATATATATATATATATATATATATATATATATATATATAATAAACTTTCGAATAAAATGTATGTATACATGTTTGTGCCGGCGTATCTGTAGGCCGCAGCTCGACTCTCTAAATAAGTTATCTGAAAACTCATTCTTTGAAATAATTCATCTAGGAGTCAAACCTGGGATTGTTTTCGTTTTTTTTTGTTTTGTTTTTAATAGGAGTAGATAAGCTCTCATCGCCCGATCCACACACCTCCCCCTTCTTTTGAACAGGAGTAGGGGCTCATCCCTTGTTTCTTGTTTAGGAAGGAGTTTCCAGATCCTTTCCTTTTCTCAGGGCATAATAGTGGTGTTGTCATGAATTTTTATGATATGCGTGGATGGTAGCAACGTATCTTCATACTGAGGGTACCGGGTTGGCAGTTTTTGGGTTGCTTTTCCCGACTGGTAGTTAGGAGCCCGAACACTTATGTAGCGTCTTGAGAGGCTGCTCTGATCAACAGTTGTATAATATCGGGGTTCTTGCAGTGCCATGTCGCGCATGGAAGGTTGTCCCTGCAAGCACCTCCGGTGAGCAATCCCGAGGCCACACTATGTTGCAGTCTGCGCCAGTTCCCTTTCTGCACTTGTTACATTAGACGACTAACTGATGATATTATCCTAGGCTTTCCTTTCTCATATGAGGAACACATCATGACTATAAACAACCACATATATAAACATAAACCCCTCAACCTTTCTTTCTCCAACATTCATGTTATTCATATCAACTTCTGCAGTGTGGAATCGTTCCTCTTCGAAAAGTCTCCGGACATCATAGCTCTCTCCAAAACTAATCTTAACTCTTCAATCCCCTCCTTTGATTTCTCGATCCCTGGCTACATTCCTCTCCTTAGGAAGGACTCTAACATTCACTTGCATAGCCTGGGAGTTTATGTCCGCGAACATCTCCTGTTGTCTAGGGAACTCTCTCTTGAATCTCCAGATAATTCTTACATGTGTCTCCGTGTTGTAGAGTTATTTCCTCAGTGGAAACTGTATTTGGACTAAATTCGGTCCTATATAGGTTCAACGTACAAAAACATTACGAACTTGTAATAATAAGTATTACGCAGAGTAATCGAGTTGTGGTAGCTGACTACTTTCCGTATTCGACTCTCACTGACTCCTACTTATATTAGATGGGAGAGTCTATTATCTATAGACTAGGTGTCTTTCACCATAACACTCCGTCTCTCTCTACTTTACTCTACTCTACTCAGTCAGCTATCTTGTTTTCTCTACCGTTGCCCTTCCTCACAAGGCCATCTCCTCACACCCGCTTGTAAATATATATTTGTGTTCGATGACTTTAACGTCCACCATACCAAGTGGCTTAAACACTCTGTCACTGACCTCGCTGGCATTCAAACCCTTAACTTCTCAATCTCTGACATAAATTGGTGGACTTCCCTACGCGTCTCCTCATATCTCTTATCGATCACTTGTTTTACCTATATCCCTGACTAAGGTCGTACTACACAGCTCTTCCCTCTTGGCAACTCTGATCATGAGGTAGTGTCTGTAAACATTTCCTTCCGATCCCCCACCAGCCAAGAATCTCCAACCAACAGTGTTTTGTCCCAATTCATATATATATATATATATATATATATATGAAGAAATATAGTTTTAAGGTGTGCTATATTTATGGGATAAAGTGCTCAATATCAGAGATAGAGCGTATGTAAATATCAATATAAAAGTGAACATTGAAGTCAACACTCAGAGGCAGCAGGCTGTTTCATGCTGGACGCAATCGTCAGGCGGCCTATATATATATATATATATATATATATATATATGATAAAAATATAGTTTTAAGGTATGCTATATTTATGGGTTAACCCTTTGAGCCCTGCGTTCCTGAACAATTTTAACCTTTCATCCTTAGTCTCTGTGTTAAAATTCCCAAATAATTAGTATGTAATGTTTCACGAAAGATATAAAAATAGTTACAAGTGTTTACCCACCGTTCAAACGATGGCTGGGCATTGTCATTTTTCCCTACTGCTGTTCAACTGGTGGCTGAGCATTACGTCATTTTTCTCTACCACCGGTAAATCGGTGGTCAGGGCTCAAAGGGTTAATGTGCTCAATATCAGGGATAGAGACTGTGTAAATATAAAATATAAAAGTGGATACTGAGGTCAACACTGAGCGGCGACAATCTGTTTCGTGCTTAAGCATGAAACAGACTGTCGCCGCTCTGTATTGACCTTTATGTTCACTTATATATATATATATATATATATATATATATATATATATATATATATATATATATATATTATAATAATGATCTCATACACTTTTACACCAACCACAACAATAAAATAAAGTCTGGAGGGATCATCGGCTTTTGTTTTAGAGCCCTTAGAATCTGTAGCCCCCAATTCCTGGCATCGAAAAACACCTTTAAGCTCTTCTAATACCCGAATTATTTCTTGCTTAATGCCAACCGCAATGTTTACAAAATAATAATAATAATAATAATAATAATAATAATAATAATAATAATCCTGGCAACCATAACAAAATCAATCACATAATCCTACCAAATCCATAACAGCCACTATTGAAAAACAAATTTGTCCAACCTTGACATAAAATTCATATATATATACATCCACGGACAAAATTATGGTTCAGGTGTAGAAAAGTTAGAAATATGATTGAAACTCGTACAGATATCAATTGAAAACACTATAATAATCCTTCTTGAACTGATGTTTCACTGGCATTTATGGGTAACAATAATGATTTGTGTTCATTTTTACTTATTTAACATAAGTGACATAATCATTTATTTGAAATTGAATCTGTTGTGCTAAAATTTAATCTGTAGTGCTAAATATTTTCTAATTTTTTAGTAACAAATTTAGTATCAATTTTATAAGTGCTTCTTTTTTTGTTGAAAATGTCGCCGAAGAAAAACATTCCTGAAACTAAAATGGCTAAAATTATTGCATTGGTCAAAGAAGAGTTATCCCAAGTCAAAATTGCAAGAATAATGAAATGCTCAAGGAATGGTGTACAAACAACTATTAAAAGAGATAACGAAACCAATTCTTTAAAAAATAGTGATGGTCAAGGCCGGAAATGTGTACAAAATCAAGAGAAGACACACTGCTAAAAGAGGGTATCTCTTGGCGATAGGAAAAAAACACTTCTCACGTGACTGCTAAATTTTCGAGAGACAACAAAGTAATATCGACTAGCACAGTGAGAAGAAGGTTAGTAGAAGCTGCTCTCAAATGGTGTAGAGCTAGAAAAAAACCTTTACTGTCTGAGGTTAATAAGAAAAAGAGACTTTCTTTGGCAAAAGAGCACGAAAATTGGATGGCTGAGGATTCAGTCAAAGTTGTCTGGTCTGATGAAAGAAACTTTGAAGTAAGTTCTTTTATTAGTTGAAACTAAGTTATTGAGAATAATTAATTTTATTACGCCTATTAATACTGTATATTTATTGAATACAAAATTATTCCTAAAATTTTATTTTTATCAGACTTTTGGAGCCCCTGGAGTTGTTTATGTCCGTCGAAGAGTTGGGGAAGCATATGATGCTCAACGTATTGCCCTCAACTGTAAACTTAGGAGGTGGGAGCGTTTATGGTTTGGAGATGCATGTCGTCTCCCGGGGCAAGAATGTTATTCACATGTGAGGATAGAATGAATTCCAACACTTACACAAGCATGTTAGACCAATGTTACCAATTTTATTCATGAATTTAATTTGCGACTATTTTTAGATTGGTAATTTCTCTTACTTAAAATTTAGCTTTTAAGTTAATATGGAGTGATATTTGAAGGTAATATTAGAGATCTTGCACTGTCATATATTGTATACACATCCATGCAAGTTTCACATATACATACGTTCTTTTACATGCGCAGTCACTCATACAGGTACACATGTACCGATATACACGGGTAATTTCATGTATTAATACCTACATATATATTTTTAAATGTTTACGCATACTTACACACACATATATATATGTGTGTGTACTTAGTATTTCCCTAAAAAAGAAAAAGAAAAAAAAATTTTTTTTAAATATTAGGCGATGACTTTAGTATTCAATTATCAAAAAATCTAAATATTTTATCATCAGTAATGATTATTAAAGGGTAATACATTTAAATTCAAAATTAAATTATAAAATTTTAAAAATCTTCATCCATATTGTAAAGAATTTTAAACTCACAATTCCAATTGGAGAATATTAAGGGAGAAAATGGGGGTAAAACATTAATAACAGACCTGTAAGGCCTTTTTTAAATTTTTTTTCTATATATCTATATATATACATAAACACACATATACATACACCCGTACACATGCACACACATATATATATACACATATATATCCATATATATATATATATATATATATATATATATATATATATATATATACACACCCATACACACACACACACACACATATATATATATATATATATATATACACACCCATACACACACACACACACATATATATATGTATATACTCATACATACACACATACGCATGTAGATATACACACGTACATACATACACACATACACTCATATATATATATGCACATACATACGCATATATATACACACACACACATATATACACATACATACATATACACATATATATATACACATGTATACACATACACATGCATATACACACACATATATACACATATACACACACATACATATACACACATACCCACATACACACACACACACACACACACACACACACATATATATATATATATATATATATATATATATATATATATATATATATATATATATACACCCATATGTTCGTGTATGCAAAAAACATGTCAATATTCAAACGTATTTACATTATTATATTTCACCCATATTCAGCCATATTATATCTACGAACTCAAAAATTCATATATTTATACATACATACATACACAAATTACCCACAATCCCATATCTATGGCACGACACACATATACCCATATATACATACACCTACACACACACACATATATATATATATATATATATATATAAACACACATCCACACATATACATGTACCCACATACCCATACACATACATATATACACCCATATATACATACAACTACATATATTTACAAATAAAAACAAACAAAAGCCCACCTATATACCTACAAGTATATATACATACGTATCCATACCCGCCCACTCCAAATGTGTTCACAATACACAATTACAACAATGCATGCCTATCTTTCTATATAAAAGCACATACATATACATATCAAAAGACGTATCAATGTTCCAGTTCAATTACATAGTTATATACATACAGCTATGTGTTCACATTCATGTGTGCATAGCAACCTTTCCAACAGCCAAAAAATAAAGATCATGTAATATCAGCTACGAATACTGTAATGTTCTAAAATGCCAAAAAAAAAGAACTGTTTACACGCTTTAATGCGCGTTTGATAATGACATTCCAACATAAAAGAAAAAAATTCCATAACCGATATTTTTTCACGTTCTAATGAACGCTAAAGCATAACTGTCAACCGTTGCATTTAAACGCAAAAAGAAAAACATCAGTAATTGAACCAACTAGTAAGGCAAAATCGATGTGTAGCTATGCATTACTGATGTTTTTCTTTTTGCGCTTAAATGACAAATGATTTCAAAAAGTGATGGAAAGTACTTGGCAAATAAAAATTATTTTCACTATTACAGTGCATTTCTTGCATCATTGTAATACACGGAAAAATATCCGTGAATATGAACGGATTATGCTAAAAATAAGCAGACATAATGTTTGTAATTTTTTTAATAAGACATGCCTGAAAGAGAATTTGCTGCCTAAATGCACACACACACACACACACACACACACACACACACACACACACACACACACACACACACACACACATATATATATAGCGCATGTATATATATATATATATATATATATTTTAGAATTGGACATAGTCCGACAATTTATTTAAAGACATTTATATTATGTTTAACGTTCTTTTTATAGATACAAGTATTTAAGCAAATGCCCTGTTTTATAATAAACAGTATTAAATAACATTTACCGGCCTGAATGTCCGAGAAATCTTCATAGAAAATTTTCGCTCTCCGACAGGAATCGAACCTGTATCCTATACGGAACCATCATTTCGCGTGATGTGCCTGAATGTCCGAGAAATTTTCATAGAAAATTTTCGCTCTCTGACAGGAATCGAACATGTATCCTATACGGAACCATCATTTCGCGTAAATGTGCCTTAGCGTATCAAATGTATTTACATTTGATACGCTAGAGCAGATATGAATAGAAGAGATTCATGGAAGATTTAAGTTTAAAGATAGTAAAATCGACCTTGCTAACCAGATGCTTCTCTGTGGCCGAACGGTTAAGGCACATCACGCGAAATGATGGTTCCGTATAGGATACAGGTTCGATTCCTGTCGGAGAGCGAAAATTTTCTATGAAAATTTCTCGGACATTCAGGCCGGTAAATGTTATTTAATACTGTTTATTATAAAACAGAGTATTTGCTTAAATACTTGTATCTATAAAAAGAACGTTAAACATAATATAAATGTCTTTAATATATATATATATATATATATATATATATATATATATATATATATATATATATATATATATATATATATAGCGCATGTATATATTTGTGTATTTAGGCAGCAATCCTTCTTTCATGCACATTTCATTAAAAACGACTGACAAGGTGCTTTTATTTACTTTTTTATATAATTTCTCGTGCGATCTAATAATGTTTTTCTTTTCAGATGATAAATTATATTCCTCAAGAATCAACTTTCGTAAATAATTATATAGGCCACACTACACGAAGACTAACTCTACACCTTTCTGACAATAGCTCAATTAGATCTCATTTAAATATTCATGGAGACCTACCGGACACTATTCGGAACATACTTGTCGACAACACTAATATAATAGCATCATCCACATGCAAAAAAAAGGCTAAAAATAATGGAAGCCTTATTAATAAAAACAAACAAACCAACACTTAATAATATTAACTTTGAACATGGACATAATATCTTGAAACATTTTTATAAAACATACATGTAACAAACTATTTCTAATTCTAACAGTTGAAATATAATCCTTGAAAATGGCTAAATGTATAGCCGAAAGCGCACGGATAAAAAAACATTCGGACAGTTTTTATATAATTTATCATCTGAAAAGAAAAACATTATTAGATCGCACGAGAAATTATATAAAAAACTAAATAAAAGCACCTTGTCAGTCGTTTTTAATGAAATGTGCATATATATATATATATATATATATATATATATATATATATATATATATATATATATGTATGTAATGTATAAATGATTCATGTTATATAAATTGAATTGCACCACATACTTGATTTTAAAAGGACTGATCCGACGTGCAAAAATTACTGTGGCATCCCTCTATTTATTGAACAATTTAGTTCATGCGACATCGACTGGAAAAACTAATACAACAAAAGAATTCTCCTATTACAATATTAGTAAAACAAACGCACACTCTTAAATTTTCAAAAAAAAAAATTCAACCTCAGCGTTGCGACAGCACGCTCCAAAATTTCTTACCGTTAACACATTTCTAAAAAAACATATTTCGGATCATACCTAATCTTTCGTTGTCCCGTTATTACCTGGATGTAAAAAACAAATCAATTTCCATACCTGATGATGTCTGTATGAACAGACGAAAGTACTTGTAAAAAAAGACCTTATGCAACTGGAATTTATTAAAAACAGGTATCATAACATTCATCTAGAGGTTCGTGTGTTAATGTATCTTAAGAAATTTGTTTGCGAAGATGTATTCTCGCCATTTATATCATTAACTTCACTATTTTATATGAATGATTCATGTAATATATATATATATATATATATATATATATATATATATATATATATATATATATATTGCGTGTGCAAATATAAAAGTGAACATTGAAGTCAACATCCAGAAGCACAATCTGTTTAGCGTGAAACAGGCTGTTGCCTCCCTCCTGGCGTTGACTTAATGTACACTTTTATTCGCTCTATCCCTTATATTAAGCACCATAACCTATAAATGCACCATACCTTAAAACTATATATTTTATCATAAACACACACACACACACACACACACACACACACACATATATATATATATATATGTGAAGAAATATAGTCTTAAGATGTGCTATATTTATGGGATAAAGTGTTCAATATCTCTCTCTCTCTCTCTCTCTATATATATATATTTCTATTTCTATTCCCCACCCTTTCCTTCTCTATTTTCTGCTACATAAATTTTTTTTTTTTTTTTTTTTTTTTTTTTTGTGCAGAAAATTGTACTGTTTGGGTTTATAATATGGAAAATGTCTTTCTTATTCATACAGATTGATCATTATTAATTTTAATGTTTTAATTGTGTGAATTTTGCCTGTGTCATTTAGCTATTTATTATAGAATTATTAAAAAAAGTTCCCCGTAGACCTTGATAAGCTAGGGAACGAAACCGGTTGGTCTTTTGAGTGATTGTTTCATTTTTATTTTTTTACTTTCTCTCACATTATGCCCATTAGTAATAAATATTATTTCTTTCTATATATATATATATATATATATATATATATATATATATATATATATATATATATATATATATATATATATATATATATATATATATATATATATATATATTTTGTGTGTGTGTGCACACAGTTCGTTTAAAATGATGAACACTGAATACTTTGTAAGATGTTTTTCATGTAATCTTTCTTGTTTCATTATAGATGCCAATAAGGACATAAGGAACATTTGATAAAAACCTTACAAAATGTTATTCCGTGTCCGCAATATTTAAGGAACCACGGTTGGTTGAAATATTCCTGTCCATCACACACACACGCACACACACACACACACACACACATATATATATATATATACACACGTATTAGTGTAAGTGTAAATATATATTTTTATATATATACACGATGAGTTTCTGAATAATTTTCGGCCTGTCCTACTTTCAATAACTTGACCTAATTAACAAAAAAAATTACATTCTTGGGAGAAATACATTTTAGTTGAAATGATAACTTTCCAGCACCTACTCCCTCCCCCCTCTCTCTCGCTTTATATATATATACATATATATATATATATATATATATATATCTGTAAGTGTGTACGTGTGTGCGCGCACGAGCGTGTGTGTGTGAAGATGAGAATTCCATATTCACAATGTCGCTCGCTGTCGACATCATAATTACTTTATTAATAATTTTATTTAATTCTTCATCCGTTGAAATTATCAACGCGAAATCGATCGCGGGTTGCAGTTATTAAAATAGAGAGGTCGATATGAATTGAGACAGTTGGAATGATAGACTGTCATATTTCGAAGGAAAGGAATGACAGCGTAAAGGAAACAACTGGCACCGACAGTGAAGAAATAGAAAGGGTGCAATTTGTTTTCGCCACTCCCCCCTTTTGTTATGTGTCCCTGAATTCGAGTTGCGCCAACGATAGCGAAAATTATGAATACATTAATAAAATATGAACGAAAAATTATTTCATCTCGGTGCAATTCATAATTCCATCTGATGTCGCTAACGTTTCGCTAGAGTCGACATCAATTGAACTTGTTCCCTGTCAGCTTTTGTCTCCGGTCGTCTGCCTCTTGCTCTTCTTAACTCTCCTCTACTGTGGTATATAACACAGAACAGGCGCTTGTGTAGTCGGAAAAAGACGAAGGAAGACATAGTTTGCACGAACATAGTGACTGCTGTGTCAAAGCGAGGGTTGGTGAGTACGTTTGGTGGCTTTATTTATGCAGCTAGGTGAGATATATGCTTCATATGTAAGTCAATCAACTTTCATAATTTATTTCGGAAGAGGATTCTATCTATCTATCTATCTATCTATCTATCTATCTATCTATCTATCTATCTATCTATCTATCTCAGTCTGTTCATATCTATATATCTATCTATCTATCTAAAATAGAGAGAAAAGGGAAAACGCAGAGAATGAAAATAACGCGAGAGTTGTGATTAAGATTTATCCTAGTTTGGTATAAGGATAAAACTATGAAGTTCCACTGAGATAGATAGACAGATAGATATGAATAAGCACAGATAGATAGATAGATAGGAACATGGAGACAGCGATAGAAATTAATATATTAGTGAAAAATACATAAAGAAAAATGTCTTTCTCGACAAAAATTAGTGGAATCAATTTAATATATATATATATATATATATATATATATATATATATATATATATATATATATATGGGTGCGCACACAAACATATATATATATAATTAATAGTAATACAAATAAAATAGTCCACTTATATCTTTACATAAGATAATTGAAGTATTACTTTCGTTACCTCTCTCTCTTGATATTGAACTGTATATTATCGACAAGTACTACTTGCCTTAAAGGATTTTTTCGTCCTGTCTTCTTCCAATCGACTGTAATTTTGGCGAAATAAAGTTTTATTAGTGTAGATATTTGTCTTTCTCTCTCTCTCTTTCTCTCTCTTTCTCTCTCTCTCTCTCACACACACACGTATATATATATATATATATATAAATATAAAATAAATAAATCTCATTCTTTTAGTTCGGGGCCTCGATCCCAAAAGCCGTTAGACATGATGTCGCGCGAGACCATTTCAAACGTCCAGCTTCCCAAAGAAAACCAAGATGTAGACGAAAGAATTCTAAGTACCACACAGACGTCTCATCGGTTCTTGATAAGGACTGCGAAAGTTGAAAATACTTGAACAAAAATAACAAAATATGGGCTTAGGACAGTTTATCCACAAATTCGAACACAATATTCAATACCTTACCATCTTTTTAATGAAACTTGTTTGAATATATATATATATATATATATATATATATATATATATATATATATATATATTAATAATTTTCCCACAGACAAAGCGATAATGCCACTAAGACGCAAGGGGTTGCTGAGGGTGGAGGAGAATGAGGAGACTTTAGTGAGGTGAAAGGAAAGTAAAAGAACAGAATTCAGGAAGGCAAAAGATGGCGTTTGACGTTGCATTAAAACTCTTTTGAAGGTTGTGGGTGTAGTGGGGAGGCAAGCAATCAGAAGAGAGTTACACGGTTGAAAAGTGCGAGAAAATAAAGTATTAGAATCGAACCTACGGTTACATGTAGCTATTTCAATAGTAAAACAATGAGACCTAATTGCCAATCTAGTAGCACGCTTAAGTTCATGCGGTCAAGATTTCGACGAGGAAAGCTCATCAGAAGAATTGCCATGAAAATATTTATAGAAAAGACAGATGGAAGCCACGTAACGGCGGTGGGAAAGTGACTGAAGTTGAGATGCCAGATCAGGACCGATAACATTACAGACTCTTCTTTGGATTTGTCGAAATCTCGAGATATATAGGCGGAGACACAAGACCAGATATGGCAGCAATGTTTAATGCATGGTCGAATGGTAGATTTATAAATGTGCAAAATGGATTCTGACAAGAAAGATTATCTGGCACGGCACAGTAAATCAACCTTTTAATCGTTCTCAATCAGGTTAGTAGAAAATGTGGTGAGACTAAGAAACCACAAATTGCTCTTCTGCTGGTTAGCGTCAGCCATGCTGATGGAGGGAGATATATATATATATATTGAATGGAATTTGTTCGTACCATTACTTATGGACTGAATGATCTTTTTTTCTCTCACCATTGCTTAGTTGAGAAGACATAGTGGGGCTGACACAAAACAATTTTTACCTGTTCTCTTTCTAACTGAATAACTCAAAGGGTTTTCAGTGATTCTTATGACAAATGTTGTCAAGATGGCTAAACGTCTTATCGGATAACCTGGAAAAAAGAAACTTAATTAGATTAATTGTTTTTAGATATTAAACGTTTTGTGGGATGGAAAATTATCCCATGCGTTTAAACAATTTAGATAATTTTGCTGTCACACCCGGTATATATATATATATATATATATATATATATATGTATGAAGAAATATAGTCTTAAAGTGTGCTATATTTATGGGATAAAGTGCTCAATATCAGAGATAGAGCGTGTGTAAATATAAAAGTGGACATGGAAGTCAGCACTTAGAGGCGACAGTCTGTTTCATGCTAGTGCAATCGTCTGACGATTGCACTAGCATGAAACAGACTGTCGCCTCTAAGTGCTGACTTCCATGTCCACTCTTATATATATATATATATATATATATATATATATATATATAAAATAGATAGGTTAATTAATGAAACAAAAACAAACGAAAGGGTACCAAAATAATCAGTATGATAAACATTTAGTAAATATTAATTATTAACCATATGACAGAAGTGAAGCACGGAGAGAAAGGTTTTAAGTTTGGAATTTTCGGACACGCCTGTGTCCTTCATCAACGGTCCGAGGAACAAACAGAGAGATGGGAATTACTCACCGACAGATGTTTTCGTGGATGATAAAATCTTTCGCACATCGAGAAATCAGACAGAGATCGGGTTTTTGCTAACAATATAATTTCTACCAAAAAATACATAAAATAGAAACAAAAAGGTCACTTATACTTAAAATCAGAAAGAGACAGTTGACATTTCTAGAGAAAATAATGAGGAAAGAGGGCTTAGAAAATTTGATCCTCACAGGACAGAGTATCAAATTTTCAACGAAGATAAATAAAAAGATAAAGAGAGTAAAAATAACGCATGACCTACCTAGCGTGCATGTGCAAATGAATGGCGGAACAGAGTTTAGGAGAGATGACAAAAAGAAAAAAATATTAAGAGCTACAAAGGGGGGAAACTGTGGAATTTTTGCTAAAATGATGAAAGGTTATGCCTAAAACTTAATAAAAACAAAGTTTTATTATTATTTAACATTTCCAAACGGTCACCCATCTACATAATAACCAGGCTCGACGTTGTCTAACTTTGGTGTCTAAGCTAACAGTTTCTTCACACACTTCTCCATGCTTTCCAGCCAACTTTGATCTTTAAAACTTTAAATGCAATGTCAATCGCTATCTACTGTTTTCGTGATTACTCTTCTTATATTGTTCTTTAATAAAGTTTCGCTTTTTTCTCATATTTTCACACTCAGTAACCCCTTGTGTCTTAGTGGCTTTAGTACCTTGCATGGGGTGAAATTATATATATATATATATATATATATATATATATATATATATATATAATGTGTAGGTTATATATTATATCATAAAAAAGTAATTTATACAAAGAATTAAATAGCAATGTCAATGTGATTAATGGCGAAATCACTTCGCGAACAAAACTTAATGTGACATTAACTTACTATCAATTCCTTGAATAATAATAGTAATTTCGGTCTACACTACACATATTTCGTCTTAGTGTTTTGCCTGTATATGGAAAAATTACGCCCCGAAGATGACAATTTGAAACTGTTGAAAGTACTTGACTTGACGAGTCAAGTACTTTCAACAGTTTCAAATTGTCATCTGACAATAACTCCATCTGACAATAACTCAAATATAAGGATCGTATTATTCAAAGAATTGATAATAAGCAATTCAACTGAGCATTCAGAATGCTCCATCAGAATCCGAAGACTGAAACCTGCGTCATGATCTACGAAGGAGTGTCGAAAAATTCAGAGCCCGACCCACTTCCCAAAATCAGTATTCTGATGTTTACTCTATGAAATACTGATTTTGAAAAATGTGTCGGACAGAGAATCCCCCCTCTCTCTTTGTATTTTTCCTTTTTTTCTTCCTACATATCTATCTATCTGATAGAATTTGTGAAGTGAACGTGGATGTTCATAGCTGTTTATATACGTATATAAAAACATAATGGACATATGAATGAGAAAGACAGAGTTATAGAGAGAAATAAATAGAAAGAAAAACTTGGGAGAAAGAGTAAAATTACGTGGTAAAATGTATTTTCTTTGGCGTTGACGAGGCACAATTTGCAGCCACAAAGGGACGGAATTCAGTGCCTCAAGATGTGAGCCTAAGACGCCAAAGAAAACATCCGACGCCCCCCATGCACCCCAGTTTCATTTACAAACGTAGCTCCAGATAAACTGACGTTGCAATTCTGCCATCTTTACAAGAAACGTCTATGAAGATACGCGCATGGCAAAGACGTTTCAACGCAATCTTTTCCCTCTCTATTTTGTTTCTAAATAAATGTTCCTTGTATTACTATAACTTAAGATGCTCTTTTATATTCCCAGGTACGGACATTTCTGGCAGAGCTGGTTCCTAATCAGCGCCACCCGTACTCTTGGGATCACAATATGTTGAGTCGGAGGTGGGAAAAATTCACCGGTTCCCAAACTAAAAGACAATAAAAATATTTTTGCACAAACCAATTCTACCGTAGAACATTTTTTCTTGTTTTAAAGTAATTCATGGTATGTAGTTGTTTTTTTTCTTCATCTGAATTCCTGGGATGAGGCGTTATCTTTTACATTATATACAGTCGGATAAATATCCTTATCTTTTTTTTGCTGCGATAATAATGTTTCGACCATTGCCACCTCCAGACTTCTTCAGGTGTTTTTTCTGGACAATGACTTTGAGGATGAAAGTGCTGATTTGTGAATTTGACGAAAGAATAATTGTAACTTCAATCCATGAACCAGATAGCATGAATATACTTACACTCGGTTGGTTGATTGATTTTTAGAGGCATATCAACATCTCTAGGGGTTATTTAGTGTCGAAATTTAAATAATTTGAACCCAATTTTATGGCTTTAACTATTTAAAAAATATTTTGAACTAGTCTTTAAATATTTTAAATGCAATTGCATTTCTTCAGCTAAAGAGAAAATGTATTGTTGGTCATTTTACTATATGTATTGCGGGTATTTTTATTATAAAAATGTATTTTTATGTTTTCATAGTGTTTTGTTTGGTGCTTAACTATTTGCCCATAACTGGGACCCTAACAAGTGCTACCACCCGGAACAGAGTCGGCATAGGAACAACAGTAATTAAGAGGTGGTTCCATGCTCTTCAAAATCTCCCAGCTGCCGGTTGTAGTGTTTTAACAGAGAACAAAAATTGCGATACAGATATTGGCATGGTGAAAGATGTCTTTCAAAAGCTAAGCAAAGTATTAAGAAACCCCAATACGGAAATTGGGATAGCGAAGGATGCCTTCCAAAATTTAAACAATATATTAAAAAACATGAAAATTTTGATAGAAACAAATAAAAGAGTACTGAAGTGTTACGTAATATCAGTAACAACCTCATTCACTGATACTCTAACTCTTGAGTGGCTCTTGAACCTTGTATTGGGTGAAGAAAAAAACAAATTATTGCAAAAATGTCTTCCGGTAATTATATATGTTTTAAAAGCTTTCAGGTGCGAGTGATGATATGTTTATGCTCATATTTGCAAGCTAAATTAATTTCAGTATCTGTCTATATTTCTGATAATGTAAATAGTGTACATAATACCTCATCTCAGTAATATAGACAGATACTGAAAGGCCGAAACGTTGTGATAAATATGGCAACAAAGATGAGGACAATAGTCCGAATAATGTAAATAGTGTACATAATACCTCATCTCAGAAATATAGACACATACTGAAAGGCCGAAATGTTGTAATAAATAGGGCGACAAAGATGAGGACAATAGTCCGAATAATGTAAATAGTGTACATAATACCTCATCTCAGAAATATAGACAGATACTGAAAGGCCGAAACGTTGTGATAAATATGGCAACAAAGATGAGGACAATAGTTCGAATAATGTAAATAGTGTACATAATACCTCATCTCAGAAATATAGACAGATACTGAAAGGCCGAAACGTTGTGATAAATATGGCAACAAAGATGAGGACAATAGTCCGAATAATGTAAATAGTGTACATAATACCTCATCTCAGAAATATAGACAGATACTGAAAGGCCGAAACGTTGTGATAAATATGGCAACAAAGATGAGGACAATAGTCCGAATAATGTAAATAGTGTACATAATACCTCATCTCAGAAATATAGACACATACTGAAAGGCCGAAATGTTGTAATAAATATGGCGAGAAAGATGAGGACAATAGTCCGAATAATGTAAATAGTGTACATAATACCTCATTTCAGAAATATAGACAGATACTGAAAGGCCGAAATGTTGTAATAAATATGGCGAGAATGATGAGGACAATAGTCCGAATAATGTAAATAGTGTACATAATACCTCATCTCAGAAATATAGACAGATAATGTCCTTTCTGTTGCGTGTATTGTGTGTTGAGTGCTGGATAATACAAATAGGCAGACTCACTTTCAACATTCTCTATTTTCATATCCAGAACAGCCTTACCTACTCAAGCTTTAATATATCATGGCATTATTTTGTAAATTGTAATTGACCACTGTAGCTGCTACACTGAGGAAAGAAAAGTACTGATATTACGTAACAGGTCAGTACTCTTATATTTGTTTCTAACAATGTTTTTTAATACATTGTCTAAATTTTGGAAGGCATCCTTCGCGATCCCAATTTCTGTATTGAAGTTTCTTAATACTTTGCTTAGCTTTTGAAAGACATCTTTCACTATGTCAATTTCTGTATCGCAATTTCTGTCGTCTGTTAAGATACTTAACCAGATATTGAAATTGTACTTGCTCATTTTGGCATCTCAAATTTGTAATTTGCATATGGGGCTGTTCCTTTTGCTGACGACCATGCATTCTATCTTCACAGCTCCTTAATATCATGATAAGTGCTTCTTTAGTATTTCACGATCAAAACGTTGGCAAAATCTCTTCTAACGGCAAGGAAGCAATACTATTGCTTGAGGAGTCGAAGAAAAATTATAACGACTAAATCTGACAAATGCGAAAACCATCCTTGTATCAAGGAAGTCATTTGCAAGGTTTACTAACAGGTACTACACTCTTTAGTTTCCTTTCTTTCACCATACGGTCAGTTTTAGACCCACTCGAGTGACAAGGGTGTAATCGATTTCTATTTTTCCTCAGATTAGGTCATTTGCAGTGGTGTGCAGTAATATGAATCTATTTTCGGGGTGTGTGATGAAATTTGCTTGGCCTTGAAAAATATTGCGTCATTCATGATTGCATCAGATTTTCATCATGTCCAGACACTATTGTCTCGACTGTCGATTAGATGTCCAAGGAGGCATACGAAAATTGTAACACTGCATGAACACAATGGCAAGCCTTTCCAGTGAGTAAATCAAAGTACTATAGACTGGACCGTAAACTATCCCGATTTAAATCCAATCGAGAATCTGTGCTCAAACTGCAAGGAAAGACTTCGTGAAATGGACATACGAATTACTAACATGTGCACTGGGTCATGTTTCATTGGAAAATACGAAAAAAAGTAAATAATCACGGAATTCTTCGTTTTGTTTCAATTAATTTGCACAAGTAGTTTTAATCTGTGTGAAAACAATATAGGCTTCATGATTATCAGGAAAAAGCAGTATGAACCACTTGATATTTTCCGATAATGTCCTTTTTGTTGCGTGTATTGTATGTTGAGTGCTACATACTACAAATAGGCAGACTCACTTTCAGCATTCGCTATTTTTGTAACCAGAGCAGCCTTACCTACTCAAGCTTTAATCTGCCCGGTAAATGTGTTCCTTAATTAACAATTTTGTATTCACAACCCTGCTCACGTTTCTCTTTGAGGAATACCCATATTCTAATGCAACAGATATGCTTAAAAGATTGCTCACATTATGGCTCCATTTCTCCATGACATTAGTTTCGAAATTGCAAGAGAGCACACTCTAGCTTCCCCCACCGAGGAAAGGAAAAGATGTGATGGTAGAAATGTAGGCGGTAAGTAAGAAAGCTGGATGAAAACGAAAAGAAAGGCAGATGAAAGGATAGCAGAATGTGATATTGACGAAAGAAAGACTTGGATGGACTTTTGCTGTTTGAAGTTTCTTTACTCCTTTACCCCTTTGATCTTTTAAAGTGGGTGAAGCTTTTTTTCTTTCCTTGGGAGATCGCCAAATACTGCATGTAGAAGGTAGATCGATATAACGTTATTGATATCTAGATTAATTTATCGAAGACTAGAAAGAAAAAAAGCAAGTTGTATCTATGCGCAATCGATTTATATACGCGTCTGTAATATTTCCGTAATGTCGATTAATCTCTCGTACGTAATAATACATTTTATTTCACTCCGTATTTCAACAGTTACCAAGAACCAGCAAGTGTATGCGTATGTGTGGCCCCGATGATCTCATTTGAACGTTGACCATACATTTACTGTTGTCTGGGGTGGGCGTTTATATATCCACCTCTCAGATGGCTCTTTCGCATGTAAGCGGATTGGATTTCTACTCCCGGCTAGAAGGTCATGCGCAGGCATTTTCTTTAGAACGCTCAGTGCAAAGTCTATTCTGACACGATCTGGGGTGACCCTACTATATACTATACATACTTTTATGGGAGTTAGCTCCTCCTTAATTCCCAAATTTCTTCACTAGGGGTCATTCTCCCAATACTGTAAATACTGGGGAACATCTTGCCTCTTTCTCTTCTTTCTTCATTTCAGCGAACACCGCTACTATGTGAGCTCTCACAAAAGACAGCGGTTCCCATTTCTGGGAAGACGCTATGAACATTACAAACATACACATACGTACGAACATTAACCAAAATATGAACATTCACCAAAGAACAAACGCAAATATTCACACACAAACACAATGTTAACTGTCTATGTGCTATGTAATTGTTTTGTTTAATACATATATTTGTTTGTATATATATATATATCGGTCTTGTTTGTCTTTCATCTTCGGTTGGACACAACTAGAGTCCGCCATTTTTTTTTATAGTTGGACTTTTTAATATTCTACCGGGAGTTACACACGTATTTCTAATACAACAACACATAAATACACACACAGTCCTCTACAATTTCACAATATTCTATTACTTTGTTAAGTGAATTACCACCTATCTTGTAAGGGGGAATTCCACTGAGAGAGCTTCCTCCACAAAAAAAAAAGCCACTTTATAGAACCAACTCCCATGTAAGTACTTCCCAGAATCCCACAATCTTAACTTCTTCAAGTCAAGGGTTATTCGTTATCTTTCTTCCATATCGTCATAATATTCACTTTATACCACCTCATGTTTATATCAAACTCCTCATTCAGTTACCCTCTACCTTGAGTGGCTTTCGAGCATTGCTTTGGGTAAACTTTATTAAAAAAAACAAGAATATTAAAAATGATCACTGACGACGCAGGCACATCGTCTGGTAAAAGCGTGTACAGAAAATATGTAGGTGCGTATAAAAGAAAAAAGCTGATGATAGCCGAATGTCATCAGTAGTTGGGATACCTAAGGAGATCGCAAAACAAATTGGGGTATCATTTTGCATAGACACTAACTTGCGA
>OZ038484.1:134309083-134479083 GCA_964036315.1 Acanthosepion esculentum | reverse complement strand
GAGGAGGAAAAAAAAAAAATAAAAGGTTCAACATTGCAAGTCAGTCTGTTTTTGCTATTTTTTTCGACTTTTCTTTTGTGAATTTCTTATTGTTTCTTGCTTTCTCCGCGTCCACCATTTCTTCAGTTTTTTCCTTTCTTTAGTTTTTTTTGCCTTTTTCCGCTGTTTGTTATTTTCCCCTTATAAATAATTAATGTATTTCCTCTAAATTCTTTCTTTTCATTCTATTTTATTATTTTCCATTGATTATCGGTTTCTCCTCTCAGTAACTGGCCTCTTTTTGCGTTTCCTCATTTCAATATCTTTTGTGTTTCCTCCTTGCTCTCCTCTGCATATTTTTCTCTTCTCTTCTTCAAATATTGTCTTTTGCTTACGCTTCGTTTACGTTTGCTGACTTTATCTTTACTTCTTTAGCGCTCGACGTAACATACACCCCCCCACACACACCTGATTTATTTTACACAAATTTCCACACGTATCCTGGGGACAATTGTTATGATTAAGTTTATTATGCGACTAAAAATAAAATGTAAATATAAGACCACCAGCAACAATAACAGCTACAAGCAGAAGTTCTTATTGAAGCGGCGTGATCTCTCTGACCCCCGTGAAAAATCATTGATGAATTAAACTGATGTCGCTAAAATGTCACATCAACCGTTCTCGTGATTCAATCAATGAATGACGAACATAAGAGAGAAATGAGTAACGAACCCTTTACTCAGGAAATTAGCATAATTATCATTCAACGCCCTTCACTGTCAAATCTCCTACTACCACCATTCATTTTACTACTCATGCCGCTACTACTAATTACAACGAAAGAAAAGAAAAGAGCCGAAAAAGAAAATGTAAAGAAATACATTGTAAAGTGTAAAGAAACCAAGAGATTGTTTTTCTAATTACTGTCATTAAAATATTCGAAAATCCTTGTTATCAAGAAATACAATGAATTTAGCAGGAAAGAAAACCAACAAAAGAAACTCCTATAGGCATCTTTGAGTTTCGCTGTTTGATTGTCGTCTTCTTTTTTGAACACTACTGCTACTACAACGACAACGGTCTCGGAGACGATAATGAACGACTGAAATTAGTATTATTAAATATAACGACTGCTATTTGTGATGGCTACAACATCAATTATTATTGCTACCAGTGCCAGATCGTAAAAGAAAGAAGAAAAAAAAAAGAGAAAAAAAGAGGAGGACTTTAAATAACACGCTAACTTTATTTAGGCCATAATAAGCACAGCCATTAATATTCCGAATGCCACCACCATCATCTGTAGATATTTATTAGCGTAGGGTGGGATCCAAGTAAGAATAGAAAGACAGAGAGAAAAACGAAGACAGTTATTAGAAAAGATTTCCGAAACTTATGATGCGAAAACCATCACGATTATTGTATTTGCAGCTGCTAACAGCAAGCAAGAACGAAAAAGGATCAAGTGATCCAAATAAACTTTCAAGAGACATGATTAATTGTATTCATAAACAGAAGTGTTAAGTTTAAATATATGAACAATTTCAAACTTTTTAGAACTGTTATCATAAAATCTAATCCGCGTGATTTTAATTCTAAAAACTAAAATTTATTAGCAAAAAAGGTTTTCAGAAATAAAGTTTACAGCTGTTTAGTCCGTCTATTTGTTAAATGCATATCTTTCCAAAACCTAAGAGTGCCTGACTATTTAGTGCAATGATTCCCGGCGTGGGGGCGCTTCCCCCACCGGTGAGGCATGGTAATATTTTGGTGGGGGAATGCGTCAAATGTGCACCCTTCGGCTTACTATGCCAACAGAATAAGGGAGAAATTCAAGAATCACTTATGAACAGTGAATTGTTTTCTAGTGAGCTCAAATTTCATTTTGCATTATTATTTCATGATTAAAATAATCAAAGTATATTACAGAATAAACTTTCATTCAAATATTTTATATTTCTGCCTTTCAGTTCTTTATTATGTTTTGAAACTATATGTATTTAACTGTCTTTTTGTTTTTGTTATAATTTTTCTCTTTCATGGACGCCATAGTCTTTGGAGGCTTGTTTAGAGACCAAGTTAATGGCCTTTTAAGCTTCTTTCACGTGAATTGCAGTCAAATTTTGAATATGTAAGAATTAAATATTACAGGGGTTGGGGGGCACCAGAATGTTAGAAAAACCAAAGTGGGGCATGGCCTATAATCGCTAGGGAACCGCTGATTTAGTGTTTACTTATTTCTTTTTTCTTAATTTATTATCTGTGAATTGCTATACATTTTTGGGGAAAATAGATTGGTTGGTTCTTGTGCGTTATCTGTCTCCACTTTTTAAAATAATTTAAAATTGTTTCACAAATACAGATGTGAGTTAATGATCAAATGAATCAGAATCCGACAGAATGTTAAAATAAAGAACAAATCGGAAACGTATATCAATCTAACATGTTTCACTCTTATTGAATCTTCGTCAGAGATTGAGAGAAAACAAACAAAAAGACAGAAACGCGTTGGTATTTTCAATTTTGTTTGGGTCAGTTCTCATGAACATACAAGAATCTTCACAATGCTACATAGACAGAATTATCTACGGTTTTAATGCACGTCATACCTGACTGACCAATGAGAATCGACCCAAACAAAATTGAAAATATCAGAGTTTCTGTCTTTTTCTCGGTTTTCTCTCAATCTCTGTCGAAGCTTTAATAAAAGAGAAAAATGTTAGATTGATACACGTTTCCTATCTGTTAAAATACAGATGTAAAAATATACTATTCCAAAGATTCTTTTGGAAGTTTGAGAAAAGAAAAAAGATTTAATTAAAAAAAAACAATTAAAAAAACATTTTAAATATCACATTTAACTTTATAAAAGGTCACCAATATGTAAATTTAACGATGGCGACAGATAACCTTCAAGAAACGCATTTTAAAGTGTCGACAGGTAAACTGACAAGTACTTAGTGTTTTGCTATTGCCTTCTCGATGGTTTTGAATTTATACTTTTTCTTCTCTTAGACAGGTTGTCATCCAATGCTAACTTGTTAACCCATAGTTAGTAAAAGAAGAAACAGATTTATACTTTTTCCAAGGGTATTAGTGTGGAAGAGAAATTAACGAATGAGCCCCGAAATTGAACTCGGCTCGCTGAATCCACGTTCCGTATGCGATATCCGTTACACTACTCGACTTATCGGCTGCCCGTCAGCATTCTCCACTAGTCTCGCAAAATCTAAGCTCCGAGAACGAGTTGTTCTTATAGGAAAGCTTTTGCATCGGCCGTGTTTTCTGTCACGTATTTTGCACACGAGCCCGTTTTATTCCGCGAGGTAAACTGTTTTTCCGTCTGCATAAAAAAAAACTTAAATATTTAAATTGATGTATAAACTAAAAAAGTTTTTTAATTGCTGCAAACTGAAGTTTAAAGATTGGATTTGAAAGGTGGACTATGTACATTACTTTAGTAACTTAGCGTCTACGAATTATCTTGAATCACAATGAACTTTTAAACTGAAAGGATACAGTGTCTTTTGACAAAATAAATAATTATTTGATCTAATTATTTGATCTGGTGTATAGTTGTGGTCTCTGTGGCGCAATCGGTTAGCGCGTTCGGCTGTTAACCGAAAGGTTGGTGGTTCAAGCCCACCCAGGGACGATAATTTCCTTTTTTAATTGAACGATATATATATTTTAAATCTAATTAAAGATTGCAGAACCTGTGCCAATATGCTTACATAACTGTGGTTTCATGTCTAATGGGAAATCGACACAATATTTGAATAACGTCCCTTTCCATGGAGAGCGCTGTAAAATCATTGATTTCGCGAAAGACTCAATGGAGGACCACAAAAGAAAACTCTGCAGAGACAAAATTTAAAACTTTGTTGCGAAACGGAAACAATATTTGAGTCAGGGTAAAAAAAAAGTGGGACACAAGACATGGAATTTGAATAAACAATAATTGATAAATGTATCAACAAGACATGTTTTAAAAGAGTAAAGAAAGAAAGAAAGTTGAATTTCGTGAAAGTTCCGTCCAATCTTCAGACGATGTCTTTGAAATACTTTCATGCCTCGTGACTGTCGGAGCAAAAGGAAAAATGTGTTGTGGCTCTCAAAGTCAAAGGATAACGAGTGAGAGTCAGTTATGTACCATGCGTGATACACACTTAGGCGATCATGTATCTTTCAATACACGACTGACGAGGCAGATTTTTTCCCGCAGTAGGCTGCAATTTCTTTCTACGGTAGACCAGTTGCCATCCAAGGCTATAGAACCCGGTCTGTCATGCTATTTATCCATGGTTTTAGGATTCATACCTTTTCTCCAGGGTATTAGCACGTATCTGACTGGATTTCGAACTCGGCTCTCCGATTCCTCAATCGCTATCCATTACTATCCATGCTCCACCGTGCTCGAGAAAGAACCTTTCAAATATCGCGCCGCCTGTGATTACCGCTAATACTAATAATCATTACGTCATCAGCTAAAATTTCAAATCCTATAAAAAGAACAATAGCCACAACATACATAACCAATGAGAGTAGATGTTGGATTACCGCCCTTGACGGTTTTTTTTTTTTTTTTTTTTTGCTAAAGAAAAATCGTTGGTCTCCAACCTTTTTTATACCACGAAGCGGCTTCATGTCGGACAATCTTTCTGCGAACTGGTTGTGGCACATATGTGTAATTTAAGTGCATTTCGATAAAGAGAGCAATTTATTAAATGGAAAAAAATTGTATAATCTTTTGACACTCATGTCTGACCTCCCTCCCGACCACACCCTTTGCGTACTTAGTTTCTCTGGATCAGACCCTCTTTCACTATTATCGACTCACCGTAATGTAGAATGACTGTAGAATCTGGAAATTAGTTGCGATTAGAAAATTAGTTAAAAATTATTACAAATAAATAAAAATATACATTAATTATAAAATGTACTTACAGTTATGATAGATAAGGGTAGACATGAAATATACATTGATTATAAAAATATTCATTAATTATAAAATGTACTTACAGTTATGATAGATAAAGGTAGACGTGAAATATACATTGATTATAAAACTAACTTACGGTGATGATAGATACTATTGTGGGTAGATGAATATTTTGAACATTTTAAATTAAAGTCCAATATTCAATTTATCTATTATATGATTTGAAACAAGTTAATTATTTCTTTGCGGCCCAATAGCAAATGATCCACGGACCATTGACCAGTCAGTGGCCTAGTAATTGCGGACGTTACACAAATCTGAAGTCACCCCCCACCCCACAAATAAGAAAGCGTTCGTAACCTTTGCACACGACTAAAACTTCAATAAACTTGAAGAGTCAATTTTTTTTCTTTAAACATAATAATTACGATAGCAAATGAAGATTGTGGCCAAGGCTGTTGCGTACATCCTACAGACGCCATTTTTCTTAGATGAAGAGCTGAAATTTCGAATACTGATTTTCAAAGAAAGAACATAAGTAGGCTGTCAAGGGTTTTTTTTTGTTTGGACGTTGGTATTATTAGGTTTTGGCAAAAGATTTACAGAAAAATGTTTGGCTTAAAGAATGCGTTTCCACTTAAAAGAGCGTAAATTTAATAAAGCGAAAATGCAATGAAATGAGCCTCAATTTTGGAATCCCGTTCGGTAAATTTCCATCCAGGATCATAAAATAGACCTCCTTTCATCACAAAGATTCTACTAAGTCCATGTGGGATAATTAAATAATAAAAATAAAAGTTTCAAGAAGTTGAAGAGACAGACTAAATTTAAAATTCATATATACTTAAATTTCATTTTTAGGGTCCTCTGTATTTTTAACGTTTCGATGTAAGCTATAACCGGAGTTTGTTCTGTCTCTCCCTACTTATGTATAGGATTAATTCCACCAATAAAACCGTCATTTTGTCTGAAGGAGTTCTTTCTCGGAATGAAACTTGTCCCTACACAAATTTTTCTTCCTGTTATTTATCTAATCAGAACATATAATTTGTATATACAGATCAGATAATGAGACTAAATGGAAAAGCTATAAATGACGCCTTTCGCCGCAAGCGTCTGCTCTATTTGGCTTCAGCAGGTTAGAATGAAAGAAAGACAAAACTGAATGTAAGCAAAAATTCGTTGGAATCTCTATCACAAAGTATTTTTCTTCGTTTGGCTTCTTCAAATTATAATGAAAGAAACACAAAACTGTATGTAAAGAAAAATACTTTCAAAACATACGGTTTTGTCTTTCTTTCATTCCACTTTGACTTATTATTTTCGCTTTTGTTTCGGATACTATTAAACATCCCACATCTACAGATCAGTATTTATTATAGTCACGATCATCGAGTCAATACTAACGACCCTTTCATTAGTTGTATACTGGCCTAAGAAAAGTTTTTAGCCAGGAGAAATAAACTACATCCAATTTCAAAATTTAATTACGTAATCCCAACTCAACATAAATAAACAGTATTTGGAACTAGTATGGAGTAGGTCCTCCATTTTCTAGTTTCAGTGCTTGTGTTCGATTTTTCATGGATTTGATCAAGTTATCAACAATCGTCTGATTGCCACTCCTTTAGCAATGTTTCTTTAAGGTTTGCCAATGACGTGATTTTTGTTGCACGATTTCGAAGTTTTCTCCCAAACGTGCTCTATTGGATTCATGTCAGGACTTTGGGCGACCCATGGCAGTGACTTGATTCCTTGCGATTCCTTCCAGGCCTTTGTTACTTTGCTCGTATGACATGGCGTTACATCTTGAAAAAGGTAGACATTCTTGTCAATCTGATTGGTTTCAAATAGTAGGAGCAGTCCTTTCTCTAATATTTGACAGTATTTTGGACCATTCAACCACTCGTCAATAAGAATCAGCTCAGATTTCCCTCCAAACCAGACAGTCCCCCCACACCATTACTCCAATCCCTCCATGTTTCATGGTCGCTTGCAGACTTTCAGTTTTCCAAGTCTCATTCTGATTTCTCCAAACATAAATCTGTCACGAATTTGAATATTGGCAGAATTTACTTTCATCTGTCCAAATTACAGACTGCCAAAATTCATAATCTTTGCTCTCGAATTCTCTCGCCCAGTCCATGCGCCTGTTCCTGTTATCCTCTTAAATCAAGGGCTTCTTTCTTGCAACTCTTCATTGATAGCCTAGCTCTTTCAGAGTCTTTCTCACCGCATATGGCGACATTTTCATGCTGTTGGCGACATCCTTGACGCTCTGACGACGGTTTCTGATGACTTCCCTATCCAGTGCCATTTTTGTTCGCTCAGACACAATGCTTGGTCTTCCTGAACGTTGTTCCACGTGACAATGGCCTTCTTCATTAAATTTCTTGACAATATTATTAACCGTTCGATGATTAACCTAGAAAAACATAGCAATTTCTCTATTTGACTTGTCACACTGATGCCATCCTATTATTTGCCCTTGTTGAAATTCACCAATTTCCTTACTTTCGCGAACTGTCATTGCAAGATATAAGTCAACTATCGTTCATAGATGAGAGTAGCTTCATATTAACACGGTATTGTCTGAAAAAATAGAAGAGACGTTATTAGACAAGCCAAAATTGCTGTAATCAAGGGTGGCTAAAAACTTATCAGAGCCCACTGTACGTGCTTTGCCATGGCTACATACAGTTTTGAATTCAGAGTTTTCCCCCTCTTAGACCGGTTGCCATCCAATGATAAAGAATCCAGTTGGATAAGCAGTCGACCGTAGTTGGGATCATCAAATCAATTTGAACGATTCTTTACTTAGCCGCATAATATATTCTTCTCCGTAGCTACATACAGTTTTGAATTCAGAATTTTCCTTCTCCTAGACCGGTTGCCACGTAAGGCTATAGAACCCAGTCTGTTCTACTATTTACCTATAGCTGGTGGGGGTGGGGGAGAAGAATTGAATTCATATTTCACAAGGGTATTAGAATGTAATTGAATGTAATGAACTCGACTGAAATTCGATCTCGGCCTTCTGATGACTCAATCCTAATGATTATTCAGTCTTACAGTATTACTCCCAGCGAATAAGATACATCTTTCTCCATTAGAGACTATGGGGTGAAAGAATGAGAGCGAGCAAAAGCGAAAGAAAGAGCGGAAAAATGGAATAGCAAAAAACCCTTTATTCATTATAGCCCAAAGCCTTGATAACATTAACAGCTGCTAATACTACTACTACTACTATTCCTACTCCCGCTGCTGCTGCTGCTGCTTCGCCTCCTCTTCGACTCGGGAAATGCACTTTACTCATTCTATGAAAGCATTAGCGAAAAGGGAAAACAGAAAAGAAGGCAGTGGTGTACTTTAATATTAGCATAACTGTCCCTAAAGCTTTCATGTTCAATTACAGCATCAAACGCCCCTGCTGTCGCAGTGACAAAGCAGACTCCTCTTCCTTGTCATGTGACGCAACCATCCTCCCCACCAACATCAACATCGTTACTGTCACCATCAGTTTTCCCCTCATTCCTTCACCCTAAAAAAAACTGAAGGACCCCCATTCTGCATCACTTACTGTTTCTCGTATTACTTTTGACAGCTGCTATTTTTGAACCCTAAACATTTGTGCAGAGCATGAGACGAATTGCCCAGTTGCCCTAATCATTTTGAGTGATGTGATCCCTATGACCCCTTTTGAAAAAATCTTTGATGAATTCAACTGATGTCGCTAAGCAGCAAAACCAGTTTGAGGGAGCTTATTTTATTGTCCTTTTATTTTATTTTTTCGCAATTCATTTTCTCTCTGCCTTTTCTGCTTGTGTCTTTGTGTTTCAATCTCTGCTTTTTTCTGCGTTGACTCGGCGATAATAACTTTTAATCATTGAAGGAAATAAGTTAATAAAAAATCAATGTGTAAATAAATCACATCTTGAAATACAACAAAATTGTAGCGTTATTCGAATTAAGATAAATTCATTGTCAATTATAATTTCTTTTGAAGATAAGATGGAAGAAATACAAGTAAAAACAAAAAGATATTTTTCTTATTTTTCTTTAGCTTCAACAATTCTTTTTCTTCTTCTCCGTCTTCTTCTTCTTCTTATAAACCCAGCATTTTAATCTATAAAAATGACCAGATTATTTATGTACAGATCAGCAATTCTATCCAGTGATTAAAGATTCGCTTGCCGACTTCTTTGTCTAGATTCAGAATGTAGTAACTGTGTACTGTATGACAAGGGTTATACAAACACACACACAGAAGCACAAACACAGACACACATACAGACACAAACTGTTTATATGAGCACATTGGCACACCGGCGCGCGCGCGCACACACACACACACACACACACGTGTACATGCGCACACGCACAAAGAAGTAAAATCAACTTAACACCTATAAAAAAGCGTATAAATTATATTTTTTAAATTAATATAAAAATAACGAAAGCAAGAAAATTGACAGACATTTGCTGATAACCTCCTGACGAGTAGACCGAGCAATCGCACACAGGTTTGTCGACGAAACTCTCTATAACATACCTTTGATGAATGCGGCTAAACGAACCAGAATCTGAAGGAATAACGTCCCTAACTGAATGTGTGTGTGTGTGCGTGTGTGTGCGTGTGTGTGTGTGTGTGTGTGTGTATGGGGGGTATTATTATAGACGTTATTTTTGTGGGTACAAATTTTCCGGTAAACATCCATGTTTATTTACAAACAATGAAATAATCGTGTACCAGCCTAGTTCATCGAAAGACTTATGAAAGAAAAGGTATATATATATATATATATATATATATATATATATATATATATATATATATATATATATATATATATATAATTGTTTATTTGGGCAGCAATCCTCTTTTATACGAGTTTCATTAAAGACGTCTGACAAGGTACTGCGGTTAAGATTTTATTTAATTTTTCTTGTGTTCGTACAAGTGTTTTCTTTTTTGGGACATTTTCATCCACATGTAACAAAAGACTAAAAATAATGGGAGACTAATAATAATAATAATAATAATAAATCCAACACTCAATAACATCAACTATGAACACGGCCACAGTGTGCGGACAGTGTTCGGAAAATAAAACTTTCCTATAACTTTAGACACATACATACAAAATCCATACATTCAGTTAAAAAAAAAAAAATTGTAAAAATCATCTTCGATAATGGCTAAAAGAAAGCGCATGTATATGCAGAGCTTTTCGACAGTTTTTACACATTTTATGTCCAGAAAAGAAAACGCTTACACGAACACAAGAAAAATAAATGAAAAGCTATACGCACTACTTTTTCAGCCGTCTTTAATGATATATATATATATATATATATATATATATATATATATATATATATATATATATAATAAGTAAGATATATAATCCGGTGTTCTTATTGATATTTATTTTTATTTTTACAAAACAGTGGTCAATGTAAATTTACAGAGCATAAATATTATAAATTAACTGATTTAAAAATATGATTCCTTTGCTACACAGGAATTACCATGTTTCAAAAACCGAAGCTAAAAACTTCAAATTTAATTATATAATTAAATCAAAAGCAATTCGTGTAGCCAAGAAACCATATTTTAAATCAGTTAATTTATAATATGCATATCTATCTATCTATCTATCTATCTATCTATCTATCTATCTATCTATCTCTCTCTCTCTATATATATGTATTATGTATTATTTTAATACCTACACTCGGGCGGTGTGAAAAGAAAACAGATAATACAATTTTTAAATACATAATATATTTGAACAAATCGAGATCTGGGAAAAAATTCAGTAGAAAAAGAAAAGACTAAAAACATCCGTGTCGGTCGAAAATAATCAGTCAGCGCCGCAATGCCTAGTCAAAAGAAAAAGCAGCGGCAGGGTAAATTAAGTAAAAACGTAAAAATGCTCAATACATTAAGTAGAGCAAAAATCTAAATCGTCAGTAGTACACTGAAGATCCGTTAGGTGAAACCTTGGTAGGTATGTTCTGGTTCACTATGTTTATATATATATATATATATATATATATATATATATATATATATATATATATATATATAAAGACATTTTTATTTTTAACATTCTTTTTATAGATACATGTATTTAAGTAAATGCTCTGTTTATAATAAACAGTATTAAAAACATTTACCGGCCTGAATGTCCGAGAAATTTTCATAGAAAATATTCGTCCTCAGACAGGATTCGAATCTGTATTCTATACGGAACCGTCATATAGCCTGACGTGCCTTTTAAGCGATTCGGCCACAGAGGACCGTTCGGTTGGCATGGTCGAATTTACTGCTAATAAACTTCAATCTTCCATGAATCTTTCACGTACATTCATAACTGCTCATGGCGTATCAAATGTAAACAAATGACGTCACACATTATGAAATGAACAAAGTCCGGCAATTATTTAAAGACATTTTTATGTTTAACACACACACACACACACACACACACACACACACACACACACACACACACACACACACACACATACATATATATATATATATATATATATATATATATAAAGGCTCAGTGTACAGTTTAGAGAGAACAGCAGCCAGTTCGGGAGCACATATTTCTTAAGGACTTTTACACGGACTTTTTACAGAGCTGATAACAGAAACCATGGCCAGAGTTATATGACTGTTACTCAATAGAGACTCAGTTCCAAGTGGAAAGTCAGGCGAAGATACTCCAGATGATTCAAGAATAGAAGTTGAAGAGAATTTACGAGCAAAACATTCTACTTAACCAGCAGAAGATGTTAACACCTCAGATTGAGGTGGGGGTAGAAAACCCATTTTTAATTAACACAGGGTCGGACAGAAAGGTTCCCCCGATTTCAAAGGTTAATAAAAAACATGATCATAAGAAAAAAAAAACTTTGTATTTATAATAATTACATTACATGCCTTTGTGGTTCAAGTGCTTTTGAAAATTGTATCTCTTAAGTGACGACCACCAATGTCGATGCAGTTTTGAAGTCTGTCTCGAAAGTTCACCATTGCCCTTTGAACCATGTCTCATGGAACTGCATAGATTTCCTGAGTTATTGCTACCTTTAGATCTTCTACAGTTGCTGGTCGGTGTTGTTACACTCGTGTTTTGCCCCTATAGAACAAAAATCACAAGGGGTTAAATCCGGAGAAAGTTGGGGTCACTTAATATCGCATGGAAGATGATCCGGAGAACGTCGAGACGTATGCGATGTGTCACCGTCTTGTCGGAACCATACATCATCCGAATTATGAGCGGCGAGTAATTGGGCGACTTTGGGATGGAGAAACCTTTCGAGGTGTTCACAATAATGGTCCGATGTAACAGTTACTGTAACACCTTCCTCTTCAAAAAAATAAGGACCCCACACTGCGATATTACGTATTGCACACCAGACAATACCCTTCGCACTGTGGAGTGGTCGTTCGTGGATTTCACGGACATGTTCTGTCGCTGTAGCGATCCTAGGACGGCCAGGGCTTTTCTTGTTTAAAGCCGATAATGTTAGTCTAAAGTTAGAAACCCACTGACGAATTGTCTTTTCCATCCGGTACGGGGATCATTACGGCGGATGGCAAAGTGCCTTTGGAAGGAATGGTGCGTCGTTACGACGGACTCACTATTCGTAAGAAACTCTCCCACAACAAATGAACGATGCTCTCCACTCCAGGCCATGGTGGGGTATTACCTGAAACAGAAAATAATGGCATTTAATATACTTCATAGAGATACGAAAGTTTTTCTTTTATCTTCATATATTCGTATTTTATTAAACTTTGAAATCGAGGCAACCTTTCAGCCCCACTGTGTACATACAGGGACACCTATCCATGCAATTACACTGATATTATGCAATTGCTGATCAGAGCAACTTCTCTAAGCGCTACCAAAGCGTTCCGGATCCTTACTACCAGTCAGAAGTCGTAACCAGAAAACTGCTAACCCGCTACCCTTAAAATGAAACGTCAGTCAGATCACTAAAAAGTTAAGGCAATTAAATCATTAAGGCCATGAAAGAAAGAAACAAGTAAACCGTATCTTAAAGAGGAAACAAGGGATAAAAATCTATTCCTGTTCAATAACCATGAAAGGATGAATTTCCGGACGATAGGCGAACCTGTTTATTTCTATTAACCTGTTCACAGCATAGGAGGCTGCACGCTTTAGACCCCTTCCAGGTCAATGAGGTCACTAAATTATTAAAACCTCTCTGAACGTTATTTTAAGAGTCGAAATTGAAGGAATATTAACATAAAATTGGATCACTTAGTCAAAGTAAAATTAATAAAAATTTGAAGTTTAAACACCCCCATATATATAAGAAGACATTTTTATGTTTATACATTCTTTTTTATAGATACAAATATTTAAGTAAATGCTATGTTTATAATAAACAGTATTAACAACATTTACCGGCCTGAATGTCCCAGAAATTTTCATAGAAAATATTCGTCCTCCGACAGGAATCGAACTTGTATCCTATACGGAACCGTCATTTAGTCTGACGTGCTTTAACCGATTGGGCCACAGAGGAGCGTTTCGGTTAGCAAGGTCGATTATACTGCTTTTAAACTACAATCTTCCTGATTCTTTCACGTACATTCATATCTGCTCAATGCTCAGGGAAAGGTATGAATTTTCTCCTCCTATGAGTAAATAGTAGAACAGACTGCGTTCCAATGTTTTATAGCGTTGGATGGCAACTGGTCTAGGAGAAGGAAAACTCTGAATTCAAAACCTGCGGAGGGTCGTTTGGGGACCTTGTGGCACACGGTGCACCAGGTCTCTGTATCCAGCAGGTTCTACACAAGCCTTCACCACTCTAAACAAACCTTCTGTGTGAATAGTCTACAGTTCAGAAACATAAAAAAACTGAACTGAAAAAGACATTGATACGTCGAAAACAACGGGAGAGTCCATGATATATATATATATATATATATATATATATATATATATATATATATATATATATATATATATATGTATTATTATTATTATTAGTAGTAGTAATCTTATAAGTATAAGTAACTACACTCGTTTCGGAAAAATTTGGTTTCTTGATTTGCAAAAAATCAAATCAATATCGAAGGAAAAAAAGGTATAAAAAAAGAAAGAGCCGAGAACATGAACGCATGTCGAAAACAATCGTTCAGCATGCAGGTCCAAAGCCTAAAGGAAAAAAAAAACCGATACGAGTACGCAACTAACTAAAAAAAGTGCTGAATACAGTAAGTCGAGCAGACCTAGTTAAACATAGAGAGCCAGACAAACCTACCAAGGTTTCACGTAAGCGGATCGTCAGGGAAGGCTGACGATCCGCTTAGGTAGGTTTGTCTGGCTCTCTAGGTTTAACTATATATATATATATATATATATATATATATATATATATATATATATATATATATATATATATATAACCCAAGACATCAGAATAAAAACTGCGTCGTCAAGTGATCGTCAAGTGGTCCAGTTTTCACTTGTAATAAGGCGGTGGCACTGATTGATAATGGATCGTTTTGTCACCTGAGGTATTGAGAGACTTAAGAATTCTAAGTGAAAGATTA
The DNA here is from genome assembly GCA_964036315.1 of Acanthosepion esculentum. Classification (NCBI taxonomy): domain Eukaryota; kingdom Metazoa; phylum Mollusca; class Cephalopoda; order Sepiida; family Sepiidae; genus Acanthosepion; species Acanthosepion esculentum. The sequence goes on along the minus strand of OZ038484.1, from coordinate 134,464,546 downwards.
AAAATGCTCAGTGGAAAAAAGTATGTAATCATAATTAACCAAACTGAAACCTGATGGAAGAAAGTTCGCTTTAGAAATATTAACCAGAACCTACAAAACTCATATGAGGAAGTCACGGGAGCATTTGAACCAAAAATAAAACTAGTAAGATTCACTGTGTTTTCTTATGTATAATACAAGAAATTTTAAACGGAAATTAAAGGTATAAAAGAGGGTGTATTATACACATGTACAGGTTTACAGAACGTTTTACTCAGCTGAAAAGTTTCTTATTTGAAGCACCGAGACTGTAAATACAGTCAGTTTTGCTCGCGAGATAACGTTTATATTTTCATTTTATTGTGTTTTATAATGCTCTCTCCCTTCATTCTTAATGAAAGACAATATTTATTTTAGTTTTCCTAGTTTATTACTATATAGGAATGGCGAAATAACGAATCGGAGAAAAGCAGTCCACGAAAAAACAATATCCTTTGAAAATACCGGAAGGCAAATAGAAGAGAGGAAAAGAGCCCAGAAGGAAAGCCAGAGCTCTCCATCCCATGAACCCTTCTACCTATAATGCGGTGGCTGGGGATTTCTCTTCAAATCCAACATAGAACTCATTTCCAACAGAAAAAATGTCGATGAGCACCCCAATACTCGGTAACAACAACGAATACACAGAAAAACAATAAAGCTATATCAAACAGACAAGTATGATAGATTAATTAACAACTTAAAATGAATTATCGGGGATGTCTAGTTAACAGCTATCAACGAAAGTTAGAAAAAAAGTTTTGAAACGGAAATTAGAAGAAGAAAAAAAGCAACGGCTAGACATCCGATTTATTTCTATCGTGAAAAATTAAATATTTCAGTGAAATATATGTACGAGATAATGAATTTAATCGATAAGCTACAAGTTTAAAAATATATATATATAAATGCCTGTACTACTGAGTCGAAACGGGGACATAATTTATTCCCTGTTTTTAGCTTCAGCAACAAGGAGTCGCCTTAGAATGAAGGACGTAATCTATTCCCTATCTTAGCTTCTGCAACAAGGAGACGTATTAGAATGAAGGACGTAATTGATTCCCTGTTTTTAGCTTCAGCAACAAGGAGTCGTATTAGAATGAAGTACGTAATTGATTCCCTGTTTTTAGCTTCAGCAACAAGGAGTCCTATTAGAATGAAGGACGTAATTTATTCCCTGTTGTTAGCTTCAGCAACAAGTAGTAGTATTAGAATGAAGGACGTAATTTATTCCCTGTTTTTATCTTCAGCAACAAGGAGTCGTATTAGAATGAAGGACGTAATCTATTCCCTGTTTTTAGCTTCAGCAACAAGGAGTCGTATTAGAATGAAGGACGTAATTTATTTCCTGTTTTTAGCTTCAGCAACAAGGAGACGTATTAGAATGAAGGACGTAATTGATTCCGTTTTTATCTTCAGCAACAAGGAGTCGTATTAGAATGAAGTACGTAATTTATTCCCTGTTTTTAGCTTCAGTAACAAGGAGTCCTATTAGAATGAAGGAGGTAATTTATTTCCTGTTTTTAGCTTCAGCAACAAGGAGACGTATTAGAATGAAAGACGTAATTGATTCCCTGTTTTTAGCTTCAGCAACAAGGAGTCCTATTAGAATGAAGGACGTAATTTATTTCCTGTTTTTAGCTTCAGCAACAAGGAGACGTATTAGAATGAAGGACGTAATTGATTCCCTGTTTTTAGCTTCAGCAACAAGGAGTCGTATTAGAATGAAGGACGTAATTTAGTCCTTTTTTTAACTCTCAGCAACAAGTAGTAGTATCAGAATGAAGGACGTAATTTATTCCCTGTTTTAGCTTCAGCAACAATGAGTCGTATTAGAATGAAGGACGTAATTTAGTCCTTTTTTTAACTCTCAGCAACAAGTAGTAGTATTAGAATGAAGGACGTAATCTATTCCCTATCTTAGCTTCTGCAACAAGGAGACGTATTAGAATGAAGGACGTAATTGATTCCCTGTTTTTAGCTTCAGCAACAAGGAGTCGTATTAGAATGAAGTACGTAATTGATTCCCTGTTTTTAGCTTCAGCAACAAGGAGTCCTATTAGAATGAAGGACGTAATTTATTCCCTGTTGTTAGCTTCAGCAACAAGTAGTAGTATTAGAATGAAGGACGTAATTTATTCCCTGTTTTTATCTTCAGCAACAAGGAGTCGTATTAGAATGAAGGACGTAATCTATTCCCTGTTTTTAGCTTCAGCAACAAGGAGTCGTATTAGAATGAAGGACGTAATTTATTTCCTGTTTTTAGCTTCAGCAACAAGGAGACGTATTAGAATGAAGGACGTAATTGATTCCGTTTTTATCTTCAGCAACAAGGAGTCGTATTAGAATGAAGTACGTAATTTATTCCCTGTTTTTAGCTTCAGTAACAAGGAGTCCTATTAGAATGAAGGAGGTAATTTATTTCCTGTTTTTAGCTTCAGCAACAAGGAGACGTATTAGAATGAAAGACGTAATTGATTCCCTGTTTTTAGCTTCAGCAACAAGGAGTCCTATTAGAATGAAGGACGTAATTTATTTCCTGTTTTTAGCTTCAGCAACAAGGAGACGTATTAGAATGAAGGACGTAATTGATTCCCTGTTTTTAGCTTCAGCAACAAGGAGTCGTATTAGAATGAAGGACGTAATCTATTCCCTATCTTAGCTTCTGCAACAAGGAGACGTATTAGAATGAAGGACGTAATTTATTCCCTGTTTTTAGCTTCAGCAACAAGGAGTCGTATTAGAATGAAGTACGTAATTGATTCCCTGTTTTTAGCTTCAGCAACAAGGAGTCCTATTAGAATGAAAGACGTAATTTATTCCCTGTTGTTAGCTTCAGCAACAAGTAGTAGTATTAGAATGAAGGACGTAATTTATTCCCTGTTTTTATCTTCAGCAACAAGGAGTCGTATTAGAATGAAGGACGTAATCTATTCCCTGTTTTTAGCTTCAGCAACAAGGAGTCGTATTAGAATGAAGGACGTAATTTATTTCCTGTTTTTAGCTTCAGCAACAAGGAGACGTATTAGAATGAAGGACGTAATTGATTCCGTTTTTATCTTCAGCAACAAGGAGTCGTATTAGAATGAAGTACGTAATTTATTCCCTGTTTTTAGCTTCAGTAACAAGGAGTCCTATTAGAATGAAGGAGGTAATTTATTTCCTGTTTTTAGCTTCAGCAACAAGGAGACGTATTAGAATGAAAGACGTAATTGATTCCCTGTTTTTAGCTTCAGCAACAAGGAGTCCTATTAGAATGAAGGACGTAATTTATTTCCTGTTTTTAGCTTCAGCAACGAGGAGACGTATTAGAATGAAGGACGTAATTGATTCCCTGTTTTTAGCTTCAGCAACAAGGAGTCGTATTAGAATGAAGGACGTAATCTATTCCCTATCTTAGCTTCTGCAACAAGGAGACGTATTAGAATGAAGGACGTAATTTATTCCCTGTTTTTAGCTTCAGCAACAAGGAGTCGTATTAGAATGAAGTACGTAATTGATTCCCTGTTTTTAGCTTCAGCAACAAGGAGTCCTATTAGAATGAAAGACGTAATTTATTCCCTGTTGTTAGCTTCAGCAACAAGTAGTAGTATTAGAATGAAGGACGTAATTTATTCCCTGTTTTTATCTTCAGCAACAAGGAGTCGTATTAGAATGAAGGACGTAATCTATTCCCTGTTTTTAGCTTCAGCAACAAGGAGTCGTATTAGAATGAAGGACGTAATTTATTTCCTGTTTTTAGCTTCAGCAACAAGGAGACGTATTAGAATGAAGGACGTAATTGATTCCGTTTTTATCTTCAGCAACAAGGAGTCGTATTAGAATGAAGTACGTAATTTATTCCCTGTTTTTAGCTTCAGTAACAAGGAGTCCTATTAGAATGAAGGAGGTAATTTATTTCCTGTTTTTAGCTTCAGCAACAAGGAGACGTATTAGAATGAAAGACGTAATTGATTCCCTGTTTTTAGCTTCAGCAACAAGGAGTCCTATTAGAATGAAGGACGTAATTTATTTCCTGTTTTTAGCTTCAGCAACGAGGAGACGTATTAGAATGAAGGACGTAATTGATTCCCTGTTTTTAGCTTCAGCAACAAGGAGTCGTATTAGAATGAAGGACGTAATCTATTCCCTATCTTAGCTTCTGCAACAAGGAGACGTATTAGAATGAAGGACGTAATTTATTCCCTGTTTTTAGCTTCAACAACAAGGAGTCCTATTAAAATGAAGGACGTAATCTATTCCCTGTTTTTAGCTTCAGCAACAAGGAGTCGTATTTGAATGAAGTACGTAATTTATTCCCTGTTTTAGCTTCAGCAAGAAGGAGTCGTATTAGAATAAATGACGTAAGTTATTCCCTGTTTTTAGCTTCAGCAAAAAGGAGTCGTATTAGAATGAAGGACGTAATTTATTCCGGGTTTTAGCTTCAGCAACAAGGAGTCGCCTTAGAATGAAAGACGTAATTTATTCCCTGTTTTAGCTTCAGCAACAATTAGTCGTATTAGAATGAAGGACGTAATTTATTCCCTGTTTTTGGCTCCAGCAACAAGGAGACGTATTAGAATGAAGGACGTAATTTATTCCCTGTTTTTAGCTTCAGCATCAAGGAGTCGTATTAGAATGAAGTACGTAAGTGATTCCCTGTTTTTAGCTTCAGCAACAAGGAGTCCTATTAGAATGAAGGACGTAATTTATTTCCTGTTTTTAGCTTCAGAAACAAGGAGAAATATTAGAATGAAGGACGTAATTGATTCCCTGTTTTTAGCTTCAGCAACAAGGTGTCGTATTAGAATGAAGTACGTAATTTATTTCCTGTTTTTATCTTCAGCAACAAGGAGTCGTATTAGAATGAAGGACGTAATTGATTCCCTGTTGTTAGCTTCAGCAACAAGTAGTAGTATTAGAATGAAGGACGTAATTTATTCCCTGTTTTTAGCTTCAGCAACAAGGAGTCGTATTAGAATGAAGGACGTAATTTATTTCCTGTTTTTAGCTTCAGCAACAAAGAGACGTATTAGAATGAAGGACGTAATTGATTCCCTGTTTTTATCTTCAGCAACAAGGAGTCGTATTAGAATGAAGTACGTAATTTATTCCCTGTTTTTATCATCAGCAACAAGGAGTCGTATTAGAATGAAGTACGTAATTTATTCCCTATCTTAGCTTCTGCAACAAGGAGTCGTATTAGAATGAAGGACGTAATTGATTCCCTGTTGTTAGCTTCAGCAACAAGTAGTAGTATTAGAACGAAGGACGTAATTTATTCCCTGTTTTTAGCTTCAGCAACAAGGAGTCGTATTAGAATGAAGGACGTAATTTATTCCCTGTTTTTAGCTTCAGCAACAAGGAGACGTATTAGAATGAAGGACGTAATTTATTCCCTGTTTTTAGCTTCAGCAACAAGTAGTAGTATTAGAATGAAGGACGTAATTTATTCCCTGTTTTTAGCTTCAGCAACAAGGAGTCGTATTAGAATGAAGGACGTAATCTATTCCCTGTTTTTAGCTTCAGCAAAAAGGAGACGTATTAGAATGAAGGACGTAATTGATTCCCTGTTTTTATCTTCAGCAACAAGGAGTCGTATTAGAATGAAGTACGTAATTTATTCCCTGTTTTTATCTTCAGCAACAAGGAGTCGTATTAGAATGAAGTACGTAATTTATTCCCTATCTTAGCTTCTGCAACAAGGAGTCGTATTAGAATGAAGGACGTAATTTATTCCCTGTTGTTAGCTTCAGCAACAAGTAGTAGTATTAGAATGAAGGACGTAATTTATTCCCTGTTTTTAGCTTCAGCAACAAGGAGTCGTATTAGAATGAAGGACGTAATCTATTCCCTGTTTTTAGCTTCAGCAACAAGGAGTCGTATTAGAATGAAGGACGTAATTTATTTCCTGTTTTTAGCTTCAGCAACAAAGAGACGTATTAGAATGAAGGACGTAATTGATTCCCTGTTTTTATCTTCAGCAACAAGGAGTCGTATTAGAATGAAGGAGGTAATTGATTCCCTGTTTTTATCTTCAGCAACAAGGAGTCGTATTAGAATGAAGTACGTAATTTATTCCCTGTTTTTATCTTCAGCAACAAGGAGTCGTATTAGAATGAAGTACGTAATTTATCCCTATCTTAGCTTCAGCAACAAGGAGTCGTATTAGAATGAAGGACGTAATTTATTTCCTGTTTTTAGCTTCAGCAACAAGGAGACGTATTAGAATGAAGGACGTAATTTATTCCCTGTTTTTATCTTCAGCAACAAGGAGTCGTATTAGAATGAAGTACGTAATTTATTCCCTATCTTAGCTTCTGCAACAAGGAGTCGTATTAGAATGAAGGACGTAATTTATTTCCTATTTTTAGCTTCAGCAACAAGGAGACGTATTAGAATGAAGGAGGTAATTGATTCCCTGTTTTTATCTTCAGCAACAAGGAGTCGTATTAGAATGAAGTACGTAATTTATTCCCTGTTTTTAGCTTCAGTAACAAGGAGTCCTATTAGAATGAAGGAGGTAATTTATTTCCTGTTTCTAGCTTCAGCAACAAGGAGACGTATTAGCATGAAGGACGTAATTGATTCCCTGTTTTTAGCTTCAGCAACAAGGAGTCCTATTAGAATGAAGGACGTAATTTATTTCCTGTTTTTAGCTTCAGCAACAAGGAGACGTATTAGAATGAAGGACGTAATTTATTCCCTGTTTTTATCTTCAGCAACAAGGAGTCGTATTAGAATGAAGTACGTAATTTATTCCCTGTTTTTATCTTCAGCAACAAGGAGTCGTATTAGAATGAAGTACGTAATTTATTCCCTATCTTAGCTTCTGCAACAAGGAGTCGTATTAGAATGAAGGACGTAATTTATTCCCTGTTGTTAGCTTCAGCAACAAGTAGTAGTATTAGAATGAAGGACGTAATTTATTCCCTGTTTTTAGCTTCAGCAACAAGGAGTCGTATTAGAATGAAGGACGTAATCTATTCCCTGTTTTTAGCTTCAGCAACAAGGAGTCGTATTAGAATGAAGTACGTAATTTATTCCCTATCTTAGCTTCTGCAACAAGGAGTCGTATTAGAATGAAGGACGTAATTGATTCCCTGTTGTTAGCTTCAGCAACAAGTAGTAGTATTAGAATGAAGGACGTAATTTATTCCCTGTTTTTAGCTTCAGCAACAAGGAGTCGTATTAGAATGAAGGACGTAATCTATTCCCTGTTTTTAGCTTCAGCAACAAGGAGTCGTATTAGAATGAAGGACGTAATTTATTTCCTGTTTTTAGATTCAGCAACAAAGAGACGTATTAGAATGAAGGACGTAATTTATTCCCTGTTTTTATCTTCAGCAACAAGGAGTCGTATTAGAATGAAGTACGTAATTTATTCCCTATCTTAGCTTCTGCAACAAGGAGTCGTATTAGAATGAAGGACGTAATTTATTTCCTGTTTTTAGCTTCAGCAACAAGGAGACGTATTAGAATGAAGGAGGTAATTGATTCCCTGTTTTTATCTTCAGCAACAAGGAGTCGTATTAGAATGAAGTACGTAATTTATTCCCTGTTTTTATCTTCAGCAACAAGGAGTCGTATTAGAATGAAGTACGTAATTTATGCCCTATCTTAGCTTCTGCAACAAGGAGTCGTATTAGAATGAAGGACGTAATTTATTTCCTGTTTTTAGCTTCAGCAACAAGGAGACGTATTAGAATGAAGGACGTAATTTATTCCCTGTTTTTATCTTCAGCAACAAGGAGTCGTATTAGAATGAAGTACGTAATTTATTCCCTATCTTAGCTTCTGCAACAAGGAGTCGTATTAGAATGAAGGACGTAATTTATTTCCTGTTTTTAGCTTCAGCAACAAGGAGACGTATTAGAATGAAGGAGGTAATTGATTCCCTGTTTTTATCTGCAGCAACAAGGAGTCGTATTAGAATGAAGTACGTAATTTATTCCCTGTCTTTAGCTTCAGTAACAAGGAGTCCTATTAGAATGAAGGAGGTAATTTATTTCCTGTTTTAGCTTCAGCAACAAGGAGACGTATTAGAATGAAGGACGTAATTGATTCCCTGTTTTTAGCTTCAGCAACAAGGAGTCCTATTAGAATGAAGGGCGTAATTTATTTCCTGTTTTTAGCTTCAGCAACAAGGAGACGTATTAGAATGAAGGACGTAATTTATTTCCTGTTTTTAGCTTCAGCAACAAAGAGACGTATTAGAATGAAGGACGTAATTTATTCCCTGTTTTAGCTTCAGCAACAAGGAGTCCTATTAGAATGAAGGACGTAATTTATTTCCTGTTTTTAGCTTCAGCAACAAGGAGACGTATTAGAATGAAGGACGTAATTTATTTCCTGTTTTTAGCTTCAGCAACAAAGAGACGTATTAGAATGAAGGACGTAATTTATTTCCTGTTTTTAGCTTCAGCAACAAGGAGACGTATTAGAATGAAGGACGTAATTTATTCCCTGTTTTTATCTTCAGCAACAAGGAGTCGTATTAGAATGAAGTACGTAATTTATTCCCTATCTTAGCTTCTGCAACAAGGAGTCGTATTAGAATGAAGGACGTAATTGATTCCCTGTTGTTAGCTTCAGCAACAAGTAGTAGTATTAGAATGAAGGACGTAATTTATTCCCTGTTTTTAGCTTCAGCAACAAGGAGTCGTATTAGAATGAAGGACGTAATCTATTCCCTGTTTTTAGCTTCAGCAACAAGGAGTCGTATTAGAATGAAGGACGTAATTTATTTCCTGTTTTAGCTTCAGCAACAAAGAGACGTATTAGAATGAAGGACGTAATTGATTCCCTGTTTTTATCTTCAGCAACAAGGAGTCGTATTAGAATGAAGTACGTAATTTATACCTGTTTTTATCTTCAGCAACAAGGAGTCGTATTAGAATGAAGTACGTAATTTATTCCCTATCTTAGCTTCTGCAACAAGGAGTCGTATTAGAATGAAGGACGTAATTTATTTCCTGTTTTTAGCTTCAGCAACAAGGAGACGTATTAGAATGAAGGACGTAATTTATTCCCTGTTTTTATCTTCAGCAACAAGGAGTCGTATTAGAATGAAGTACGTAATTTATTCCCTATCTTAGCTTCTGCAACAAGGAGTCGTATTAGAATGAAGGACGTAATTTATTTCCTGTTTTTAGCTTCAGCAACAAGGAGACGTATTAGAATGAAGGAGGTAATTGATTCCCTGTTTTTATCTTCAGCAACAAGGAGTCGTATTAGAATGAAGTACGTAAATTATTCCCTGTTTTTAGCTTCAGTAAAAAGGAGTCCTATTAGAATGAAGGAGGTAATTTATTTCCTGTTTTTAGCTTCAGCAACAAGGAGGCGTATTAGAATGAAGGACGTAATTGATTCCCTGTTTTTAGCTTCAGCAACAAGGAGTCCTATTAGAATGAAGGACGTAATTTATTTCCTGTTTTTAGCTTCAGCAACAAGGAGACGTATTAGAATGAAGGACGTAATTTATTTCCTGTTTTTAGCTTCAGCAACAAAGAGACGTATTAGAATGAAGGACGTAATTTATTCCCTGTTTTAGCTTCAGCAAAAAGGAGTCCTATTAGAATGAAGGACGTAATTTATTTCCTGTTTTTAGCTTCAGCAACAAGGAGACGTATTAGAATGAAGGACGTAATTTATTTCCTGTTTTTAGCTTCAGCAACAAAGAGACGTATTAGAATGAAGGACGTAATTTATTTCCTGTTTTTAGCTTCAGCAACAAGGTGACGTATTAGAATGAAGGACGTAATTTATTCCCTGTTTTTATCTTCAGCAACAAGGAGTCGTATTAGAATGAAGTACGTAATTTATTCCCTATCTTAGCTTCTGCAACAAGGAGTCGTATTAGAATGAAGGACGTAATTTATTTCCTGTTTTTAGCTTCAGCAACAAGGAGACGTATTAGAATGAAGGAGGTAATTGATTCCCTGTTTTTATCTTCAGCAACAAGGAGTCGTATTAGCATGAAGTACGTAATTTATTCCCTATCTTAGCTTCTGCAACAAGGAGTCGTATTAGAATGAAGGACGTAATTTATTTCCTGTTTTTAGCTTCAGCAACAAGGAGACGTATTAGAATGAAGGACGTAATTTATTCCCTGTTTTTATCTTCAGCAAAAAGGAGTCGTATTAGAATGAAGTACGTAATTTATTCCCTATCTTAGCTTCTGCAACAAGGAGTCGTATTAGAATGAAGGACGTAATTTATTTCCTGTTTTTAGCTTCAGCAACAAGGAGACGTATTAGAATGAAGAAGGTAATTGATTCCCTGTTTTTATCTTCAGTAACAAAGAGTCCTATTAGAATGAAGGAGGTAATTTATTTCCTGTTTTTAGCTTCAGCAACAAGGAGACGTATTAGAATGAAAGACGTAATTGATTCCCTGTTTTTAGCTTCAGCTACAAGGAGTCGTATTAGAATGAAGGACGTAATTTATTCCCTGTTTTTAGCTTCAGTAACAAGGAGTCATTATTAGAATGAAGGAGGTAATTTATTTCCTGTTTTTAGCATCAGCAACAAGGAGTCCTATTAGAATGAAAGACGTAATTGATTCCCTGTTTTTAGCTTCAGCAACAAGGAGTCGTATTAGAATGAAGGACCTAATTTATTCCCTGTTTTAGCTTCAGCAAGAAGGAGTCGTATTAGAATAAATTACGTAATTTATTCCCTATTTTAGCTTCAGCAACAAGGAGTCGTATTAGAATGAAGGACGTAATTTATTCCCTATTTTAGCTTCAGCAACAAGGAGTCGTATTAGAATGAAGGACGTAATTTATTCCGGGTTTAACTTCAGCAACAAGGAGTCGCCTTAGAATGAAGGACGTAATTTATTCCCTGTTTTAGCTTCAGCAACAAGGAGTCGTATTAGAATAAATGACGTAATTTATTCCCTATTTTAGCTTCAGCAACAAGGAGTCGTATTAGAATGAAGGACGTAATTTATTCCCTGTTTTTAGCTTCAGCAACAATGAGTCCTATTAGAATGAAGGACGTAATCTATTCCCTGTTTTTAGCTTCAGCAACAAGGAGTCGTATTAGAATGAAGTACGTAATTTATTCCCTGTTTTAGCTTCAGCAAGAAGGAGTCGTATTAGAATAAATGACGTAAGTTATTCCCTGTTTTTATCTTCAGCAACAACGAGTCGTATTAGAATGAAGGACGTAATTTATTCCCTGTTGTTAGCTTCAGCAACAAGTAGTAGTATTAGAATGAAGGACGTAATTTATTCCCTGTTTTTAGCTTCAGCATCAAGGAGTCGTATTAGAATGAAGTACGTAATTTATTCCCTGTTTTAAGCTTCAGTAACAAGGAGTCCTATTAGAATGAAGGAGGTAATTTATTTCCTGTTTTTAGCTTCAGCATCAAGGAGACGTATTAGAATGAAGGACGTAATTTATTCCCTGTTGTTAGCTCCAGCAACAAGGAGACGTATTAGAATGAAGTACGTAAGTGATTCCCTGTTTTTAGCTTCAGCAACAAGGAGTCCTATTAGAATGAAGGACGTAATTTATTTCCTGTTTTTAGCTTCAGCAGCAAGAAGACGTATTAGAATGAAGGACGTAATTTATTCCCTGTTGTTAGCTCGAGCAACAAGGAGACGTATTAGAATGAAGGACGTAATTTATTCCCTGTTGTTAGCTTCAGCAACAAGGAGACGTATTAGAATGAAGTACGTAAGTGATTCCCTGTTTTTAGCTTCAGCAACAAGGAGTCCTATTAGAATGAAGGACGTAATTTATTTCCTGTTTTTAGCTTCAGCAACAAGGAGACGTATTAGAATGAAGGACGTAATTTATTCCCTGTTGTTAGCTCAAGCAACAAGGAGACGTATTAGAATGAATGACGTAATTTATTCCCTGTTGTTAGCTTCAGCAACAAGGAGACGTATTAGAATGAAGGACGTAATTTATTCCCTGTTGTTAGCTTCAGCAACAAGGAGACGTATTAGAAAGAAGGACGTAATTTATTCCCTGTTGTTAGCTCCAGCTACAAGGAGACGTATTAGAATGAAGTACGTAAGTGATTCCCTGTTTTTAGCTTCAGCAACAAGGAGTCCTATTAGAATGAAGGACGTAATTTATTTCCTGTTTTTAGCTTCAGCAGCAAGGAGACGTATTAGAATGAAGGACGTAATTTATTCCCTGTTGTTAGCTCCAGCAACAAGGAGTCGTATTAGAATGAAGGACGTAATTTATTCCCTGTTGTTAGCTTCAGCAACAAGTAGTAGTATTAGAATGAAGGACGTAATTTATTCCCTGTTTTTAGCTTCAGCATCAAGGAGTCGTATTAGAATGAAGTACGTAATTTATTCCCTGTTTTTAGCTTCAGTAACAAGGAGTCCTATTAGAATGAAGGAGGTAATTTATTTCCTGTTTTTAGCTTCAGCATCAAGGAGACGTATTAGAATGAAGGACGTAATTTATTCCCTGTTGTTAGCTTCAGCAACAAGGAGACGTATTAGAATGAAGTACGTAAGTGATACCCTGTTTTTAGCATCAGCAACAAGGAATCCTATTAGAATGAAGGACGTAATTTATTTCCTGTTTTTAGCTTCAGCAACAAGGAGACGTATTAGAATGAAGGACGTAATTTATTCCCTGTTGTTAGCTTCAGCAACAAGGAGACGTATTAGAATGAAGGACGTAATTTATTCCCTGTTGTTAGCTCCAGCAACAAGGAGACGTATTAGAATGAAGTACGTAAGTGATTCCCTGTTTTTAGCTTCAGCAACAAGGAGTCCTATTAGAATGAAGGACGTAATTTATTTCCTGTTTTTAGCTTCAGCAACAAGGAGACGTATTAGAATGAAGGACGTAATTTATTCCCTGTTTTTAGTTTCAGTAACAAGGAGTCCTATTAGAATGAAGGAGGTAATTTATTTCCTGTTTTTAGCTTCAGCATCAAGGAGACGTATTAGAATGAAGGACGTAATTGATTCCCTGTTTTTATCTTCACAACAAGGAGTCGTATTAGAATGAAGTACGTAATTTATTCCCTGTTTTTAGCTTCAGTAACAAGGAGTCCTATTAGAATGAAGGAGGTAATTTATTTCCTGTTTTTAGCTTCAGCAACAAGGAGACGTATTAGAATGAAGGACGTAATTTATTCCCTGTTGTTAGCTCCAGCAACAAGGAGACGTATTAGAATGAAGGACGTAATTTATTCCCTGTTTTTGACTCCAGCAACAAGGAGACGTATTAGAATGAAGGACGTAATTTATTTCCTGTTTTTAGCTTCAGCAACAAGGAGACGTATTAGAATGAAGGACGTAATTTATTCCCTGTTGTTAGCTCCAGCAACAAGGAGACGTATTAGAATGAAGTACGTAAGTGATTCCCTGTTTTTAGCTTCAGCAACAAGGAGTCCTATTAGAATGAAGGACGTAATTTATTCCCTGTTTTTAGCTTCAGTAACAAGGAGTCCTATTAGAATGAAGGAGGTAATTTATTTCCTGTTTTTAGCTTCAGCATCAAGGAGACGTATTAGAATGAAGGACGTAATTTATTCCCTGTTGTTAGCTTCAGCAACAAGTATTAGTATTAGAATGAAGGACGTAATTTATTCCCTGTTTTTAGCTTCAGCATCAAGGAGTCGTATTAGAATGAAGTGCGTAATTTATTCCCTGTTTTTAGCTTCAGTAACAAGGAGTCCTATTAGAATGAAGGAGGTAATTTATTTCCTGTTTTTAGCTTCAGCATCAAGGAGACGTATTAGAATGAAGGACGTAATTTATTCCCTGTTGTCAGCTTCAGCAACAAGTAGTAGTATTAGAATGAAGGACGTAATTTATTCCCTGTTTTTAGCTTCAGCATCAAGGAGTCGTATTAGAATGAAGTACGTAATTTATTCCCTGTTTTTAGCTTCAGTAACAAGGAGTCGTATTAGAATGAAGTACGTAATTTATTCCCTGTTTTTAGTTTCAGTAACAAGGAGTCCTATTAGAATGAAGGAGGTAATTTATTTCCTGTTTTTAGCTTCAGCATCAAGGAGACGTATTAGAATGAAGGACGTAATTGATTCCCTGTTTTTATCTTCAGCAACAAGGAGTCGTATTAGAATGAAGGACGTAATTTATTCCCTGTTGTTAGCTCAAGCAACAAGGAGACGTATTAGAATGAATGACGTAATTTATTCCCTGTTGTTAGCTTCAGCAACAAGGAGACGTATTAGAATGAAGGACGTAATTTATTCCCTGTTGTTAGCTTCAGCAACAAGGAGACGTATTAGAAAGAAGGACGTAATTTATTCCCTGTTGTTAGCTCCAGCTACAAGGAGACGTATTAGAATGAAGTACGTAAGTGATTCCCTGTTTTTAGCTTCAGCAACAAGGAGTCCTATTAGAATGAAGGACGTAATTTATTTCCTGTTTTTAGCTTCAGCAGCAAGGAGACGTATTAGAATGAAGGACGTAATTTATTCCCTGTTGTTAGCTCCAGCAACAAGGAGTCGTATTAGAATGAAGGACGTAATTTATTCCCTGTTGTTAGCTTCAGCAACAAGTAGTAGTATTAGAATGAAGGACGTAATTTATTCCCTGTTTTTAGCTTCAGCATCAAGGAGTCGTATTAGAATGAAGTACGTAATTTATTCCCTGTTTTTAGCTTCAGTAACAAGGAGTCCTATTAGAATGAAGGAGGTAATTTATTTCCTGTTTTTAGCTTCAGCATCAAGGAGACGTATTAGAATGAAGGACGTAATTTATTCCCTGTTGTTAGCTTCAGCAACAAGGAGACGTATTAGAATGAAGTACGTAAGTGATACCCTGTTTTTAGCATCAGCAACAAGGAATCCTATTAGAATGAAGGACGTAATTTATTTCCTGTTTTTAGCTTCAGCAACAAGGAGACGTATTAGAATGAAGGACGTAATTTATTCCCTGTTGTTAGCTTCAGCAACAAGGAGACGTATTAGAATGAAGGACGTAATTTATTCCCTGTTGTTAGCTCCAGCAACAAGGAGACGTATTAGAATGAAGTACGTAAGTGATTCCCTGTTTTTAGCTTCAGCAACAAGGAGTCCTATTAGAATGAAGGACGTAATTTATTTCCTGTTTTTAGCTTCAGCAACAAGGAGACGTATTAGAATGAAGGACGTAATTTATTCCCTGTTTTTAGTTTCAGTAACAAGGAGTCCTATTAGAATGAAGGAGGTAATTTATTTCCTGTTTTTAGCTTCAGCATCAAGGAGACGTATTAGAATGAAGGACGTAATTGATTCCCTGTTTTTATCTTCACAACAAGGAGTCGTATTAGAATGAAGTACGTAATTTATTCCCTGTTTTTAGCTTCAGTAACAAGGAGTCCTATTAGAATGAAGGAGGTAATTTATTTCCTGTTTTTAGCTTCAGCAACAAGGAGACGTATTAGAATGAAGGACGTAATTTATTCCCTGTTGTTAGCTCCAGCAACAAGGAGACGTATTAGAATGAAGGACGTAATTTATTCCCTGTTTTTGACTCCAGCAACAAGGAGACGTATTAGAATGAAGGACGTAATTTATTTCCTGTTTTTAGCTTCAGCAACAAGGAGACGTATTAGAATGAAGGACGTAATTTATTCCCTGTTGTTAGCTCCAGCAACAAGGAGACGTATTAGAATGAAGTACGTAAGTGATTCCCTGTTTTTAGCTTCAGCAACAAGGAGTCCTATTAGAATGAAGGACGTAATTTATTCCCTGTTTTTAGCTTCAGTAACAAGGAGTCCTATTAGAATGAAGGAGGTAATTTATTTCCTGTTTTTAGCTTCAGCATCAAGGAGACGTATTAGAATGAAGGACGTAATTTATTCCCTGTTGTTAGCTTCAGCAACAAGTATTAGTATTAGAATGAAGGACGTAATTTATTCCCTGTTTTTAGCTTCAGCATCAAGGAGTCGTATTAGAATGAAGTGCGTAATTTATTCCCTGTTTTTAGCTTCAGTAACAAGGAGTCCTATTAGAATGAAGGAGGTAATTTATTTCCTGTTTTTAGCTTCAGCATCAAGGAGACGTATTAGAATGAAGGACGTAATTTATTCCCTGTTGTCAGCTTCAGCAACAAGTAGTAGTATTAGAATGAAGGACGTAATTTATTCCCTGTTTTTAGCTTCAGCATCAAGGAGTCGTATTAGAATGAAGTACGTAATTTATTCCCTGTTTTTAGCTTCAGTAACAAGGAGTCGTATTAGAATGAAGTACGTAATTTATTCCCTGTTTTTAGTTTCAGTAACAAGGAGTCCTATTAGAATGAAGGAGGTAATTTATTTCCTGTTTTTAGCTTCAGCATCAAGGAGACGTATTAGAATGAAGGACGTAATTGATTCCCTGTTTTTATCTTCAGCAACAAGGAGTCGTATTAGAATGAAGTACGTAATTTATTCCCTGTTTTTAGCTTCAGTAACAAGGAGTCCTATTAGAATGAAGGAGGTAATTTATTTCCTGTTTTTAGCTTCAGCAACAAGGAGACGTATTAGAATGAAGGACGTAATTGATTCCCTGTTTTTATCTTCAGCAAAAAGGAGTCGTATTAGAATGAAGTACGTAATTTATTCCCTGTTTTTAGCTTCAGTAACAAGGAGTCGTATTAGAATGAAGTACGTAATTTATTCCCTGTTTTTAGCTTCAGTAACAAGGAGTCCTATTAGAATGAAGGAGGTAATTTATTTCCTGTTTTTAGCTTCAGCATCAAGGAGACGTATTAGAATGAAGGACGTAATTGATTCCCTGTTTTTATCTTCAGCAACAAGGAGTCGTATTAGAATGAAGTACGTAATTTATTCCCTGTTTTTAGCTTCAGTAACAAGGAGTCCTATTAAAATGAAGGAGGTAATTTATTTCCTGTTTTTAGCTTCAGCAACAAGGAGACATATTAGAATGAAGGACGTAATTGATTCCCTGTTTTTATCTTCAGCAACAAGGAGTCGTATTAGAATGAAGTACGTAATTTATTCCCTGTTTTTAGCTTCAGTAACAAGGAGTCGTATTAGAATGAAGTACGTAATTTATTCCCTGTTTTTAGCTTCAGTAACAAGGAGTCCTATTAGAATGAAGGAGGTAATTTATTTCCTGTTTTTAGCTTCAGCAACAAGGAGACGTATTAGAATGAAGGACGTAATTTATTCCCTGTTTTCATCTTCAGCAACAAGGAGTCGTATTAGAATGAAGTACGTAATTTATTCCCTGTTGTTAGCTTCAGCAACAAGTAGTAGTATTAGAATGAAGGACGTAATTTATTCCCTGTTTTTAGCTTCAGCAACAAGGAGTCGTATTAGAATGAAGGACGTAATCTATTCCCTGTTTTTAGCTTCAGCAACAAGGAGTCGTATTAGAATGAAGGACGTAATTTATTCCCTATCTTAGCTTCTGCAACAAGGAGACGTATTAGAATGAAGGACGTAATTTATTCCCTATCTTAGCTTCAGCAACACGGAGTCGTATTAGAATGAAGGACGTAATTTATTCCCTATCTTAGCTTCTGCAACAAGGAGTTGTATTAGAATGAAGTACGTAATTTATTCCCTGTTTTTAGCTTCAGTAACAAGGAGTCGTATTAGAATGAAGTACGTAATTTATTCCCTGTTTTTAGCTTCAGTAACAAGGAGTCCTATTAGAATGAAGGAGGTAATTTATTTCCTGTTTTTAGCTTCAGCAACAAGGAGACGTATTAGAATGAAAGACGTAATTGATTCCCTGTTTTTAGCTTCAGTAACAAGGAGTCGTATTAGAATGAAGGAGGTAATTTATTTCCTGTTTTTAGCTTCAGCAACAAGGAGACGTATTAGAATGAAAGACGTAATTGATTCACCGTTTTTAGCTTCAGCAACAAGGAGTCGTATTAGAATGAAGGACGTAATTTATTTCCTGTTTTTAGCTTCAGCAACAAGGAGTCGTATTAGAATGAAGGACGTAATTTATTCCCTATTTTAGCTTCAGCAACAAGGAGTCGTATTAGAATAAATGACGTAATTTATTCCCTGTTTTAGCTTCAGCAACAAGGAGTCGTATTAGAATGAAGGACGTAATTTATTTCCTGTTTTTAGTTTCAGCAACAAGGAGACGTATTAGAATGAAGGACGTAATTGATTCCCTGTTTTTATCTTCAGCAACAAGGAGTCGTATTAGAATGAAGTACGTAATTTATTCCCTGTTTTTAGCTTCAGTAACAAGGAGTCCTATTAGAATGAAGGACGTAATTTATTTCCTGTTTTTAGCTTCAGCAACAAGGAGACGTATTAGAATGAAAGACGTAATTGATTCCCTGTTTTTAGCTTCAGCAACAAGGAGTCGTATTAGAATGAAGGACGTAATTTATTCCCTGTTTTAGCTTCAGCAAGAAGGTGTCGTATTAGAATAAATGACGTAATTTATTCCCTATTTTAGCTTCAGCAACAAGGAGTCGTATTAGAATGAAGGACGTAATTTATTCCGGGTTTAACTTCAGCAACAAGGAGTCGCCTTAGAATGAAGGACGTAATTTATTCCCTGTTTTAGCTTCAGCAACAATGAGTCGTATTAGAATGAAGGACGTAATTTAGTCCTTTTTTTAACTCTCAGCAACAAGTAGTAGTATTAGAATGAAGGACGTAATTTATTCCCTGTTTTTGACTCCAGCAACAAGGAGACGTATTAGAATGAAGGACGTAATTTATTTCCTGTTTTTAGCTTCAGCAACAAGGAGACGTATTAGAATGAAGGACGTAATTGATTCCCTGTTTTTAGCTTCAGCAACACGGAGTCGTATTAGAATGAAGGACGTAATTTATTCCCTATCTTATCTTCAGCAACACGGAGTCGTATTAGAATGAAGGACGTAATTTATTCCCTATCTTAGCTTCTGCAACAAGGAGACGTATTAGAATGAAGGACGTAATTTATTCCCTATCTTAGCTTCAGCAACACGGAGTCGTATTAGAATGAAGGACGTAATTTATTCCCTATCTTAGCTTCTGCAACAAGGAGTCGTATTAGAATGAAGGACGTAATTTATTCCCTATCTTAGCTTCTGCAACAAGGAGACGTATTAGAATGAAGGACGTAATTTATTCCCTATCTTAGCTTCAGCAACACGGAGTCGTATTAGAATGAAGGACGTAATTTATTCCCTATCTTAGCTTCTGCAACAAGGAGTCGTATTAGAATGAAGTACGTAATTTATTCCCTGTTTTTAGCTTCAGTAACAAGGAGTCGTATTAGAATGAAGTACGTAATTTATTCCCTGTTTTTAGTTTCAGTAACAAGGAGTCCTATTAGAATGAAGGAGGTAATTTATTTCCTGTTTTTAGCTTCAGCAACAAGGAGACGTATTAGAATGAAAGACGTAATTGATTCCCTGTTTTTAGCTTCAGCAACAAGGAGTCGTATTAGAATGAAGGAGGTAATTTATTTCCTGTTTTTAGCTTCAGCAACAAGGAGACGTATTAGAATGAAAGACGTAATTGAGTCACTGTTTTTAGCTTCAGCAACAAGGAGTCGTATTAGAATGAAGGACGTAATTTATTTCCTGTTTTTAGCTTCAGCAACAAGGAGTCGTATTAGAATGAAGGACGTAATTTATTCCCTATTTTAGCTTCAGCAACAAGGAGTCGTATTAGAATAAATGACGTAATTTATTCCCTGTTTTAGCTTCAGCAACAAGGAGTCGTATTAGAATGAAGGACGTAATTTATTTCCTGTTTTTAGTTTCAGCAACAAGGAGACGTATTAGAATGAAGGACGTAATTGATTCCCTGTTTTTATCTTCAGCAACAAGGAGTCGTATTAGAATGAAGTACGTAATTTATTCCCTGTTTTTAGCTTCAGTAACAAGGAGTCCTATTAGAATGAAGGACGTAATTTATTTCCTGTTTTTAGCTTCAGCAACAAGGAGACGTATTAGAATGAAAGACGTAATTGATTCCCTGTTTTTAGCTTCAGCAACAAGGAGTCGTATTAGAATGAAGGACGTAATTTATTCCCTGTTTTAGCTTCAGCAAGAAGGTGTCGTATTAGAATAAATGACGTAATTTATTCCCTATTTTAGCTTCAGCAACAAGGAGTCGTATTAGAATGAAGGACGTAATTTATTCCGGGTTTAACTTCAGCAACAAGGAGTCGCCTTAGAATGAAGGACGTAATTTATTCCCTGTTTTAGCTTCAGCAACAATGAGTCGTATTAGAATGAAGGACGTAATTTAGTCCTTTTTTTAACTCTCAGCAACAAGTAGTAGTATTAGAATGAAGGACGTAATTTATTCCCTGTTTTTGACTCCAGCAACAAGGAGACGTATTAGAATGAAGGACGTAATTTATTTCCTGTTTTTAACTTCAGCAACAAGGAGACGTATTAGAATGAAGGACGTAATTGATTCCCTGTTTTTAGCTTCAGCAACACGGAGTCGTATTAGAATGAAGGACGTAATTTATTCCCTATCTTATCTTCTGCAACAAGGAGTCGTATTAGAATGAAGGACGTAATTGATTCCCTGTTGTTAGCTTCAGCAACAAGTAGTAGTATTAGAATGAAGGACGTAATTTATTCCCTGTTTTTAGCTTCAGCAACAAGGAGTCGTATTAGAATGAAGGACGTAATCTATTCCCTGTTTTTAGCTTCTGCAACAAGGAGACGTATTAGAATGAAGGACGTAATTTATTCCCTATCTTAGCTTCAGCAACACGGAGTCGTATTAGAATGAAGGACGTAATTTATTCCCTATCTTAGCTTCTGCAACAAGGAGTCGTATTAGAATGAAGGACGTAATTTATTCCCTATCTTAGCTTCTGCAACAAGGAGACGTATTAGAATGAAGGACGTAATTTATTCCCTATCTTAGCTTCAGAAACACGGAGTCGTATTAGAATGAAGGACGTAATTTATTCCCTATCTTAGCTTCTGCAACAAGGAGTCGTATTAGAATGAAGTACGTAATTTATTCCCTGTTTTTAGCTTCAGTAACAAGGAGTCGTATTAGAATGAAGTACGTAATTTATTCCCTGTTTTTAGTTTCAGTAACAAGGAGTCCTATTAGAATGAAGGAGGTAATTTATTTCCTGTTTTTAGCTTCAGCAACAAGGAGACGTATTAGAATGAAAGACGTAATTGATTCCCTGTTTTTAGCTTCAGCAACAAGGAGTCGTATTAGAATGAAGGAGGTAATTTATTTCCTGTTTTTAGCTTCAGCAACAAGGAGACGTATTAGAATGAAAGACGTAATTGATTCACTGTTTTTAGCTTCAGCAACAAGGAGTCGTATTAGAATGAAGGACGTAATTTATTTCCTGTTTTTAGCTTCAGCAACAAGGAGTCGTATTAGAATGAAGGACGTAATTTATTCCCTATTTTAGCTTCAGCAACAAGGAGTCGTATTAGAATAAATGACGTAATTTATTCCCTGTTTTAGCTTCAGCAACAAGGAGTCGTATTAGAATGAAGGACGTAATTTATTTCCTGTTTTTAGTTTCAGCAACAAGGAGACGTATTAGAATGAAGGACGTAATTGATTCCCTGTTTTTATCTTCAGCAACAAGGAGTCGTATTAGAATGAAGTACGTAATTTATTCCCTGTTTTTAGCTTCAGTAACAAGGAGTCCTATTAGAATGAAGGACGTAATTTATTTCCTGTTTTTAGCTTCAGCAACAAGGAGACGTATTAGAATGAAAGACGTAATTGATTCCCTGTTTTTAGCTTCAGCAACAAGGAGTCGTATTAGAATGAAGGACGTAATTTATTCCCTGTTTTAGCTTCAGCAAGAAGGTGTCGTATTAGAATAAATGACGTAATTTATTCCCTATTTTAGCTTCAGCAACAAGGAGTCGTATTAGAATGAAGGACGTAATTTATTCCGGGTTTAACTTCAGCAACAAGGAGTCGCCTTAGAATGAAGGACGTAATTTATTCCCTGTTTTAGCTTCAGCAACAATGAGTCGTATTAGAATGAAGGACGTAATTTAGTCCTTTTTTTAACTCTCAGCAACAAGTAGTAGTATTAGAATGAAGGACGTAATTTATTCCCTGTTTTTGACTCCAGCAACAAGGAGACGTATTAGAATGAAGGACGTAATTTATTTCCTGTTTTTAGCTTCAGCAACAAGGAGACGTATTAGAATGAAGGACGTAATTGATTCCCTGTTTTTAGCTTCAGCAACACGGAGTCGTATTAGAATGAAGGACGTAATTTATTCCCTATCTTAGCTTCAGCAACACGGAGTCGTATTAGAATGAAGGACGTAATTTATTCCCTATCTTAGCTTCTGCAACAAGGAGTCGTATTAGAATGAAGGACGTAATTTATTCCCTATCTTAGCTTCTGCAACAAGGAGACGTATTAGAACGAAGGACGTAATTTATTCACTATCTTAGCTTCAGCAACACGGAGTCGTATTAGAATGAAGGACGTAATTTATTCCCTATCTTAGCTTCTGCAACAAGGAGACGTATTAGAATGAAGGACGTAATTTATTCCCTATCTTAGCTTCTGCAACAAGGAGTCGTATTAGAATGAAGGACGTAATTTATTCCCTATCTTAGCTTCTGCAACAAGGAGACGTATTAGAATGAAGGACGTAATTTATTCCCTATCTTAGCTTCAGCAACACGGAGTCGTATTAGAATGAAGGACGTAATTTATTCCCTATCTTAGCTTCTGCAACAAGGAGTCGTATTAGAATGAAGGACGTAATTTATTCCCTATCTTAGCTTCTGCAACAAGGAGTCGTATTAGAATGAAGGATGTAATTTATTCCCTATCTTAGCTTCTGCAACAAGGAGTCGTATTAGAATGAAGGACGTAATTTATTCCCTGTTGTTAGCTTCAGCAACAAGGAGACGTATTAGAATGAAGGACGTAATTTATTCCCTGTTTTTAGCTTCAGCAACAAGGAATCGTATTAGAATGAAGGACGTAATCTATTCCCTGTTTTTAGCTTCAGCAACAAGGAGTCGTATTAGAATGAAGGACGTAATTTAGTCCTTTTTTTAACTCTCAGCAACAAGTAGTAGTATTAGAATGAAGGACGTAATTTATTCCCTGTTTTTGACTCCAGCAACAAGGAGACGTATTAGAATGAAGGACGTAATTTATTCCCTGTTTTTAGCTTCAGCATCAAGGAGTCGTATTAGAATGAAGTACGTAAGTGATTCCCTGTTTTTAGCTTCAGCAACAAGGAGTCGTATTAGAATGAAGGACGTAATTTATTCCCTGTTTTAGCTTCAGCAACAAGGGGACGTATTAGAATGAAGGACGTAATTGATTCCCTGTTTTTAGCTTCAGCAACACGGAGTCGTATTAGAATGAAGGACGTAATTTATTCCCTGTTTTAGCTTCAGCAACAAGTAGTAGTATTAGAATGAAGGACGTAATTTATTCCCTGTTTTTAGCTTCAGCAACAAGGAATCGTATTAGAATGAAGGACGTAATCTATTCCCTGTTTTTAGCTTCAGCAACAAGGAGTCGTATTAGAATGAAGGACGTAATTTAGTCCTTTTTTTAACTCTCAGCAACAAGTAGTAGTATTAGAATGAAGGACGTAATTTATTCCCTGTTTTTGACTCCAGCAACAAGGAGACGTATTAGAATGAAGGACGTAATTTATTCCCTGTTTTTAGCTTCAGCATCAAGGAGTCGTATTAGAATGAAGTACGTAAGTGATTCCCTGTTTTTAGCTTCAGCAACAAGGAGTCCTATTAGAATGAAGTACGTAATTTATTTCCTGTTTTTAGCTTCAGCAACAAGGAGACGTATTAGAATGAAGGACGTAATTGATTCCCTGTTTTTAGCTTCAGCAACACGGAGTCGTATTAGAATGAAGGACGTAATTGATTCCCTGTTTTTAGCTTCAGCAACAAGGAGTCGTATTAGAATGAAGGGCGTAATTTATTCCCTATCTTAGCTTCTGCAACAAGGAGTCGTATTAGAATGAAGGACGTAATTTATTCCCTGTTGTTAGCTTCAGCAACAAGTAGTAGTATTAGAATGAAGGACGTAATTTATTACCTGTTTTTAGCTTCAGCAACAAGGAATCGTATTAGAATGAAGGACGTAATCTATTCCCTGTTTTTAGCTTCAGCAACACGGTGTCGTATTAGAATGAACGACGTAATTTATTTCCTGTTTTTAGCTTCAGCAACACGGAGTCGTATTAGAATGAAGGACGTAATTTATTCCCTGTTTTTAGCTTCAGCATCAAGGAGTCGTATTAGAATGAAGTACGTAAGTGATTCCCTGTTTTTAGCTTCAGCAACAAGGAGTCCTATTAGAATGAAGGACGTAATTTATTTCCTGTTTTTAGCTTCAGCAACAAGGAGACGTTTTAGAATGAAGGACGTAATTTATTCCCTGTTTTAGCTTCAGCAACAATGAGTCGTATTAGAATGAAGGACGTAATTTATTCCCTGTTTTTAGCTTCAGCATCAAGGAGACGTATTAGAATGAAGGACGTAATTTATTCCCTGTTGTTAGCTTCAGCAACAAGTAGTAGTATTAGAATGAAGGACGTAATTTATTCCCTGTTTTTATCTTCAGCAACAAGGAGTCGTATTAGAATGAAGTACGTAATTTATTCCCTGTTTTTAGCTTCAGTAACAAGGAGTCCTATTAGAATGAAGGAGGTAATTTATTTCCTGTTTTTAGCTTCAGCAACAAGGAGTCGTATTAGAATGAAGGACGTAATTTATTCCCTGTTTTAGCTTCAGCAACAATGAGTCGTATTAGAATGAAGGACGTAATTTATTCCCTGTTTTTAGCTTCAGCATCAAGGAGACGTATTAGAATGAACGACGTAATTTATTCCGGGTTTTAGCTTCAGCAACAAGGAGTCGCCTTAGAATGAAGGACGTAATTTATTCCCTGTTTTAGCTTCAGCAACAAGGAATCGTATTAGAATGAAGGACGTAATCTATTCCCTGTTTTTAGCTTCAGCAACAAGGAGTCGTATTAGAATGAAGTACGTAATTTATTCCCTGTTTTTAGCTTCAGCAACAAGGAGACGTATTAGAATGAAGGACGTAATTGATTCCCTGTTTTTAGCTTCAGCAACAAGGAGTCGTATTAGAATGAAGGACGTAATTTATTCCCTGTTTTAGCTTCAGCAAGAAGGAGTCGTATTAGAATAAATGACGTAATTTATTCCCTGTTTTAGCTTCAGCAACAAGGAGTCTTATTAGAATGAAGGACGTAATTTATTTCCTGTTTTTAGCTTCAGCAACAAGGAGACGTATTAGAATGAAGGACGTAATTGATTCCCTGTTTTTATCTTCAGCAACAAGGAGTCGTATTAGAATGAAGTACGTAATTTATTCCCTGTTTTTAGCTTCAGTAACAAGGAGTCCTATTAGAATGAAGGAGGTAATTTATTTCCTGTTTTTAGCTTCAGCATCAAGGAGTCGTATTAGAATGAAGGACGTAATTTATTCCCTGTTTTAGCTTCAGCAACAATGAGTCGTTTTAGAATGAAGGACGTAATTTATTCCCTGTTTTTAGCTTCAGCATCAAGGAGACGTATTAGAATGAAGGACGTAATTTATTCCCTGTTGTTAGCTTCAGCAACAAGTAGTAGTATTAGAATGAAGGACGTAATTTATTCTCTGTTTTTATCTTCAGCAACAAGGAGTCCTATTAGAATGAACGACGTAATTGATTCCCTGTTTTTAGCTTCAGCAACAAGGAGTCGTATTAGAATGAAGGACGTAATTGATTCCCTGTTTTTAGCTTCAGCAACACGGAGTCGTATTAGAATGAAGGACGTAATTGATTCCCTGTTTTTAGCTTCAGCAACAAGGAGTCGTATTAGAATGAAGGGCGTAATTTATTCCCTATCTTAGCTTCTGCAACAAGGAGTCGTATTAGAATGAAGGACGTAATTTATTCCCTGTTGTTAGCTTCAGCAACAAGTAGTAGTATTAGAATGAAGGACGTAATTTATTACCTGTTTTTAGCTTCAGCAACAAGGAATCGTATTAGAATGAAGGACGTAATCTATTCCCTGTTTTTAGCTTCAGCAACACGGTGTCGTATTAGAATGAACGACGTAATTTATTTCCTGTTTTTAGCTTCAGCAACACGGAGTCGTATTAGAATGAAGGACGTAATTTATTCCCTGTTTTTAGCTTCAGCATCAAGGAGTCGTATTAGAATGAAGTACGTAAGTGATTCCCTGTTTTTAGCTTCAGCAACAAGGAGTCCTATTAGAATGAAGGACGTAATTTATTTCCTGTTTTTAGCTTCAGCAACAAGGAGACGTTTTAGAATGAAGGACGTAATTTATTCCCTGTTTTAGCTTCAGCAACAATGAGTCGTATTAGAATGAAGGACGTAATTTATTCCCTGTTTTTAGCTTCAGCATCAAGGAGACGTATTAGAATGAAGGACGTAATTTATTCCCTGTTGTTAGCTTCAGCAACAAGTAGTAGTATTAGAATGAAGGACGTAATTTATTCCCTGTTTTTATCTTCAGCAACAAGGAGTCGTATTAGAATGAAGTACGTAATTTATTCCCTGTTTTTAGCTTCAGTAACAAGGAGTCCTATTAGAATGAAGGAGGTAATTTATTTCCTGTTTTTAGCTTCAGCAACAAGGAGTCGTATTAGAATGAAGGACGTAATTTATTCCCTGTTTTAGCTTCAGCAACAATGAGTCGTATTAGAATGAAGGACGTAATTTATTCCCTGTTTTTAGCTTCAGCATCAAGGAGACGTATTAGAATGAACGACGTAATTTATTCCGGGTTTTAGCTTCAGCAACAAGGAGTCGCCTTAGAATGAAGGACGTAATTTATTCCCTGTTTTAGCTTCAGCAACAAGGAATCGTATTAGAATGAAGGACGTAATCTATTCCCTGTTTTTAGCTTCAGCAACAAGGAGTCGTATTAGAATGAAGTACGTAATTTATTCCCTGTTTTTAGCTTCAGCAACAAGGAGACGTATTAGAATGAAGGACGTAATTGATTCCCTGTTTTTAGCTTCAGCAACAAGGAGTCGTATTAGAATGAAGGACGTAATTTATTCCCTGTTTTAGCTTCAGCAAGAAGGAGTCGTATTAGAATAAATGACGTAATTTATTCCCTGTTTTAGCTTCAGCAACAAGGAGTCTTATTAGAATGAAGGACGTAATTTATTTCCTGTTTTTAGCTTCAGCAACAAGGAGACGTATTAGAATGAAGGACGTAATTGATTCCCTGTTTTTATCTTCAGCAACAAGGAGTCGTATTAGAATGAAGTACGTAATTTATTCCCTGTTTTTAGCTTCAGTAACAAGGAGTCCTATTAGAATGAAGGAGGTAATTTATTTCCTGTTTTTAGCTTCAGCATCAAGGAGTCGTATTAGAATGAAGGACGTAATTTATTCCCTGTTTTAGCTTCAGCAACAATGAGTCGTTTTAGAATGAAGGACGTAATTTATTCCCTGTTTTTAGCTTCAGCATCAAGGAGACGTATTAGAATGAAGGACGTAATTTATTCCCTGTTGTTAGCTTCAGCAACAAGTAGTAGTATTAGAATGAAGGACGTAATTTATTCTCTGTTTTTATCTTCAGCAACAAGGAGTCCTATTAGAATGAACGACGTAATTTATTCCGGGTTTTAGCTTCAGCAACAAGGAGTCGCCTTAGAATGAAGGACGTAATTTATTCCCTGTTTTAGCTTCAGCAACAAGGAATCGTATTAGAATGAAGGACGTAATCTATTCCATGTTTTTAGCTTCAGCAACAAGGAGTCGTATTAGAATGAAGTACGTAATTTATTCCCTGTTTTTAGCTTCAGCAACAAGGAGTCCTATTAGAATGAAGGACGTAATTTATTTCCTGTTTTTAGCTTCAGCAACAAGGAGACGTATTAGAATGAGGACGTAATTGATTCCCTGTTTTTAGCTTCAGCAACAAGGAGTCGTATTAGAATGAACGACGTAATTGATTCCCTGTTTTTATCTTCAGCAACAAGGAGTCGTATTAGAATGAAGGACGTAATTTATTCCCTGTTGTTAGCTTCAGCAACAAGTAGTAGTATCAGAATGAAGGACGTAATTTATTCCCTGTTTTTATCTTCAGCAACAAGGAGTCGTATTAGAATGAACGACGTAATTTATTCCGGGTTTTAGCTTCAGCAACAAGGAGTCGCCTTAGACTGAAGGACGTAATTTATTCCCTGTTTTAGCTTCAGCAACAATGAGTCGTATTAGAATGAAGGACGTAATTTATTTCCTGTTTTTAGCTTCAGCAACAAGGAGACGTATTAGAATGAAGGACGTAATTTATTCCCTGTTTTAGCTTCAGCAACAATGAGTCGTATTAGAAAGAAGGACGTAATTTATTCCCTGTTTTTAGCTTCAGCAACAAGGAGACGTATTAGAATGAAGGACGTAATTTATTTCCTGTTTTTAGCTTCAGCAACAAGGAGACGTATTAGAATGAAGGACGTAATTTATTCCCTGTTTTTAGCTTCAGCAACAAGGAGACGTATTAGAATGAAGGACGTAATTTATTCCCTGTTTTTAGCTTCAGCAACAAGGAGACGTATTAGAATGAAGGGCGTAATTTATTCCCTGTTTTTAGCTTCAGCAACAAGGAGACGTATTAGAATGAAGGACGTAATTTATTCCCTGTTTTAGCTTCAGCAACAATGAGTCGTATTAGAATGAAGGACGTAATTTATTCCCTGTTTTTAGCTTCAGCAACAAGGAGACGTATTAGAATGAAGGACGTAATTTATTTCCTGTTTTTAGCTTCAGCAACAAGGAGTCGCCTTAGAATGAAGGATGTAATTTATTCCCTGTTTTAGCTTCAGCAACAATGAGTCGTATTAGAATGAAGGACGTAATTTATTCCCTGTTTTTAGCTTCAGCAACAAGGAGACGTATTAGAATGAAGGGCGTAATTTATTCCCTGTTTTTAGCTTCAGCAACAAGGAGTCGCCTTAGAATGAAGGACGTAATTGATTCCCTGTTTTTAGCTTCAGCACCAATGAGTCGTATTAGAATGAAGGACGTAATTTATTCCCTGTTTTTAGCTTCAGCAACAAGGAGTCGTATTAGAATGAAGTACGTAATTTATTCCCTGTTAGCTTCAGCAACAAGGAGTCCTATTAGAATGAAGGACGTAATTTATTTCCGGTTTTTAGCTTCAGCAACAAGGAGACGTATTAGAATGAAGGACGTAATTTATTCCCTGTTTTTAGCTTCAGCAACAATGAGTCCTATTAGAATGAAGGACGTAATTTATTCCCTGTTTTTAGCTTCAGCAACAAGGAGTCCTATTAGAATGAAGTACGTAATTTATTCCCTGTTTTTAGCTTCAGCAACAAGGAGTCCTATTAGAATGAAGGACGTAATTTATTTCCTGTTTTTAGCTTCAGCAACAAGGAGACGTATTAGAATGAAGGACGTAATTGATTCCCTGTTTTTAGCTTCAGGAACAAGGAGTCGTATTAGAACGAACGACGTAATTGATTCCCTGTTTTTATCTTCAGCAACAAGGAGTCGTATTAGAATGAAGGACGTAATTTATTCCCTGTTGTTAGCTTCAGCAACAAGTAGTAGTATCAGAATGAAGGACGTAATTTATTCCCTGTTTTTATCTTCAGCAACAAGGAGTCGTATTAGAATGAACGACGTAATTTATTCCGGGTTTTAGCTTCAGCAACAAGGAGTCGTATTAGAATGAAGGACGTAATTTATTTCCTGTTTTTAGCTTCAGCAACAAGGAGACGTATTAGAATGAAGGACGTAATTTATTCCCTGTTTTTAGCTTCAGCAACAAGGAGACGTATTAGAATGAAGGACGTAATTTATTCCCTGTTTTTAGCTTCAGCAACAAGGAGACGTATTAGAATGAAGGACGTAATGTATTCCCTGTTTTTAGCTTCAGCAACAAGGAGACGTATTAGAATGAAGGACGTAATTTATTCCCTGTTTTAGCTTCAGCAACAATGAGTCGTATTAGAAAGAAGGACGTAATTTATTCCCTGTTTTTAGCTTCAGCAACAAGGAGACGTATTAGAATGAAGGACGTAATTTATTTCCTGTTTTTAGCTTCAGCAACAAGGAGACGTATTAGAATGAAGGACGTAATTTATTCCCTGTTTTTAGCTTCAGCAACAAGGAGACGTATTAGAATGAAGTACGTAATTTATTCCCTGTTTTTAGCTTCAGCAACAAGGAGACGTATTAGAATGAAGGACGTAATTTATTCCCTGTTTTTAGCTTCAGCAACAATGAGTCGTATTAGAATGAAGGACGTAATTTATTCCCTGTTTTTAGCTTCAGCAACAAGGAGACGTATTAGAATGAAGGACGTAATTTATTCCCTGTTTTTAGCTTCAGCAACAAGGAGTCGCCTTAGAATGAAGGACGTAATTTATTCCCTGTTTTAGCTTCAGCAACAATGAGTCGTATTAGAATGAAGGACGTAATTTATTCCCTGTTTTAGCTTCAGCAACAAGGAGACGTATTAGAATGAAGGACGTAATTTATTTCCTGTTTTTAGCTTCAGCAACAAGGAGACGTATTAGAATGAAGGACGTAATTTATTCCCTGTTTTTAGCTTCAGCAACAAGGAGTCGTATTAGAATGAAGTACGTAATTTATTCCCTGTTAGCTTCAGCAACAAGGAGTCCTATTAGAATGAAGGACGTAATTTATTTCCGGTTTTTAGCTTCAGCAACAAGGAGACGTATTAGAATGAAGGACGTAATTGATTCCCTGTTTTTAGCTTCAGCATCAAGGAGTCGTATTAGAATGAAGTACGTAATTTATTCCCTGTTGTTAGCTTCAGCAACAAGGAGTCCTATTAGAATGAAGGACGTAATTTATTCCCTGTTAGCTTCAGCAACAAGGAGACGTATTAGAATGAAGGACGTAATTGATTCCCTGTTTTTAGCTTCAGCAACGAGGAGTCCTATTAGAATGAAGGACGTAATTTATTTCCTGTTTTTAGCTTCAGCAACAAGGAGACGTATTAGAATGAAGGACGTAATTGATTCCCTGTTTTTAGCTTCAGCATCAAGGAGTCGTATTAGAATGAAGTACGTAATTTATTCCCTGTTGTTAGCTTCAGCAACAAGGAGTCCTATTAGAATGAAGGACGTAATTTATTCCCTGTTAGCTTCAGCAACAAGGAGACGTATTAGAATGAAGGACGTAATTGATTCCCTGTTTTTAGCTTCAGCAACGAGGAGTCCTATTAGAATGAAGGACGTAATTTATTCCCTGTTTTTAGCTTCAGCAACAAGGAGTCCTATTAGAATGAAGGACGTAATTTATTTCCTGTCTTTAGCTTCAGCAGCAAGGAGTCGTATTAGAATGAAGGACGTAATTTATTCCCTGTTTTTAGCTTCAGCAACAAGGAGTCGTATTAGAATGAAGGACGTAATTTATTCCCTATTTTACCTTCAGCAACAAGGAGTCGTATTAGAATGAAGGACGTAATTTATTCCTTGTTTTTAGCTTCAGCAACAAGGAATCGTATTTGAATGAAGGACGTAATTTATTCCCTGTTTTTAGCTTCAGCAACAAGGAGTCGTATTAGAATGAAGGACGTAATTTATTCCTTGTTTCTAGCTTCAGCAACAAGGAATCGTATTTGAATGAAGGACGTAATTTATTCCCTGTTTTTAGCTTCAGCAACAAGGAGTCCTATTAGAAAGAAGGACGTAATTTATTCCTTGTTTTTAGCTTCAGCAACAAGGAATCGTATTTGAATGAAGGACGTAATTTATTCCCTGTTTTTAGCTTCAGCAACAAGGAATCGTATTTGAATGAAGGACGTAATTTATTCCTTGTTTTTAGCTTCAGCAACAAGGAATCGTATTTGAATGAAGGACGTAATTTATTCCCTGTTTTTAGCTTCAGCAACAAGGAGTCGTATTAGAATGAAGGACGTAATTTATTCCCTGTTTTTAGCTTCAGCAACAAGGAGTCGTATTTGAATGAAGGACGTAATTTATTCCCTGTTTTTAGCTTCAGCAACAAGGAGTCGTATTAGAATGAAGGACGTAATTTATTCCCTGTTTTTAGCTTCAGCAACAAGGAGTCGTATTAGAATGAAGGACGTAATTTATTCCTTGTTTTTAGCTTCAGCAACAAGGAATCGTATTTGAATGAAGGACGTAATTTATTCCCTGTTTTTAGCTTCAGCAACAAGGAGTCCTATTAGAATGAAGGACGTAATTTATTCCTTGTTTTTAGCTTCAGCAACAAGGAATCGTATTTGAATGAAGGACGTAATTTATTTCCTGTTTTTAGCTTCAGCAACAAGGAGTCGTATTAGAATGAAGGACGTAATTTATTCCCTGTTTTTAGCTTCAGCAACAAGGAGTCGTATTAGAATGAAGGACGTAATTTATTCCCTGTTTTTAGCTTCAGCAACAAGGAGTCGTATTAGAATGAAGTGCGTAAATTATTCCGTTTGCAGCTTCACTCACAAGGGGTCGTGTTATACTTAATGACGTTTTTATACACTGGTAAATACGCGGTAATGTGCTTGCGAAATTTCTGCAAAATCTTGCCGAGTCTGGCGACTGTTTATTTAAAGTTCTCTCATTCCAAATTACATTTATTCTTACCAAATTTTCTAAACTCAGGATTTGATCTTTGGTATTTTTAGAAGGGCCAAGTGATTTCCTTACAAAGAAAGTGTTTGTGGAAAGATAACATTCATCGATTTATTTTCATCGAACAAATGAGTATATAAGTGAGGGTCACAGTCGCTTGTACAGTTCGCGCCACAGAAGATTTCTTTTCGTCAAGAGAGAACTCTCTTTCTCTTTCTGTCTTTCTCCAGGCTGCAGAAACCACCCGAACACAGACACAACCTTCTACTTTTGCTGCTACTATTTTCAATGCTTCAAGAAACTACGGTTGCATCTTTTGCTAATTCACCAGTAAAATGAGAAAACGTTTTGTCCAATTAATAGTACTTTTAAATTCCCGTGGAGCAGATGTATTTAGAAGAATTGCCACAAAAATATTTATACAAAGGAAAGAGGGAAGGCAGGACACGGTGGTGGGAACGGGACTGAAATCGAGATGCCAGGTCAAGACCTATAACATTACAAACCCTTCTTTTGGATTTTGTCGAGAATCTCGATATATATAGCTAGGATACCTGAACCAAATACGGTAGCAATATTCAATGTACGGAGGAATTGTAGATTTATAAATGTATAAGATGGATTCTAACGAGAAAGATTGTCTGGCAAAACGCAGTAAACCAATTTCCCTAACAATTGATTCTATATAATCACTTAACCTCATGTCAGTGGAAAACTTGAAGACAAGAAACTGCAATGAGTTACTCTCGTGGAGGTTAGCATCAGCCATGCTGACGGAAGGTAAAATTGCTTCTCTTTTGTTGTTGCTGTTGTTGTTGTTATAGTACTCGTCAAAAATCATGGGGATCAAAGAAGCTATGCAGTCTGCGTGGGGATCAGTGTGTCTCTCTCTGGTCTTTTTTTTTAAGCATTTCACCCCAAGCAAGGCGGGAAGCCACTAGCACGCTACAGAGGATTTGGAGCGAGAGCAGATAGGAGTGATAGAGGAAATGATGAGGAGAAGGATAGTGGATAGATCAAGGCAACTGGACATGTCAATTGACATTACATTTGAATAATTGGAGATTATAGTTGTCAGGGAAACATGAATAAGGAAGGGAGTTCCACAGGTGGGAGGTGCGAGATATAAAGCTATTGATTAATTAATGATGAAGATGTCATTTTCGTTTATGATCGATTTCATCACGATTCTTCTGTTAAGCTTGGAGAGTAATTATACATTCCTGTTGCTCCCAGTAGAGTCCAATAGTGTTATAAAAACCTCGGAGAATTCCATTAATATATGTTTAATCATTTCTAAGATACACCCGTTCAACGTTTAATCTAATAAATGGAAATTTTGATTTTACACGATTTGGTCAATTTTACTGTTAGACCCGGATTATATATATATATATATATATATATATATATATATATATATATATATATATATATATATATATATATATATATATACCCAAGTTTAGGATTGGTATATACGGAATGAAATCCAATAACCAACAATCAATATTCTTTAAAGAGTGCTCAATACAGAGTAGAGCAGATATAATTATTTATTTGAATATTACAACATAAATATGTTATAAAATCACGACAAAAGTAGCCATTTTGAAGACACAAGAAGTGTTGAAACAAAATGGCTACTTTTGTCGTGATTTTATAACATATTTATGTTGTAATATTCAAATAAATAATTATATATATATATATGTATATATATGTGTGTGTGTGTGTGTTTATGTGTGTGTGTGTCTACTCGGTGTTGACTTCTTGTCTACTTTTACGTTTACATACGTTCTATTCAATGTAGTATACCTTAAACAGTATTTTTATTATATATTTACATATACAGTGTGAAAAAATAAATCCGGAGAAAAATTGATGGTTAAGGAAAAGCATTATTTAGAGGTACCTACAATATGAGCAAACATGATAAGAATAATGCCCCAAATTTAATAGAAGCAAAGTTTTATCGACAAAATCTTTATGCTATTAGTTAGAAGGTAGATGAAAAGATTTTTTGATGTAAAAATTATAATTTTTAATCCTTTTTAGATCCGTCGAAATTTTGGTTAGAAATCTTGTTTCTCCGATGTCAACGTTGCACCATAAATTAATCTGGGAAATTTTAGCATCTTTTTGCGGTTCAAAACTCACTGATTTGGACATTTTTGCAAAAATTAAATAATTATCTGATTTTAATTAAACTTTCAGGAATTATTAACAAATGAATTAAATTATTTTTGAAATGTTTTTTTTTTAGAAAATTTGTGTAAAAATATTTTTTACATTTGTTACTCCCAACTTACTTAATTTTATGAAATTTTGAGAAATTATTTTTTTTTGTGTAGCGCTTAATGTTTATATTATTAGTTATAAGGACAAGTCTTTGGAGAATTTAAATCTTGAATTTTTGGGGTCAAACAGGACCCCCAGTTAAAGAAAATCTGCTCTGAATCGTAAAATAAAAAATGCAATAAAACTAAGACATTATTTAAAGAAAAGCTTTTATTTGCTTTTATGCATAAATTATATTATGGGTACTATTGTCTTAAAAAAGATTTTTTCAATGAATATTTAAATAAAACTGTTTTCATTTATATCGAATTCTAATTAGAATAATTTATAAACTTCTAAATCTTATAAAATTCTGTGTTAATTGGTAGCGGTCAAGTGGTATTGCTATTAAATTAAGCCTGTGTTGATTAACCATAAATGGAAACGCTCATTACAATTCAACAACCCCCAATGTTTTAGTGTGCAAAGTTAACATCTTATCTCGTTATTTTTTATGTGCTATCCATTTTATTTGTTGCTGTTTTGGAATATCCTCAAGTCACGTGGTTTCTGTTATTTGCTGTTTTTTTTGGCTTCTGATTCTCTAACGACAATCCACGAAGTACGAAGAGGAGTGGTCATCCCTAAGGCCATAGGCTTCATTCACACAAAGCCATTTGTAAACATTGATTTCAAACTGTGTTTGTACATAGCTGACATTATCAAAAAATATTCCCTTTTTAGAATTCGTGACTTTCAATTCTTCTTGATGTTACCAAATTACCTTTCTACTGAACTGGCGTATATGGTTTCGCTTCTTGAACCAGGGATCAAAATCGATACCTTCATGTGGAGCTTTTCCAGTATTTTTAGAACTAGACTACATCTCGTAAAATCAGTTAAAGCGCTACTAGAAGTTTATAGAATGCGACAGGCTGATGGTTACAGTGTAGAAAACGTCGGAACAAATGCAATAAAAGATAGGAAACTGATCTGAAATCTGAGGTCCATAATATTTACGCTGCTCTTTCTGTTAAAATCCCTAGCGAAGGGCTTAGAGATATTCATTTGTTTCCTGCAAGTGACATATAGGGCCTGGAATAACATTCCAAATCTTCGTTTCAAAAGTCAAATCAAAATACAGGGTGCGAGTGCTATTTGAGGACATTTTTAGTATGTTAAATAAACAGCAATATCTTAGCAAACAATGTATATATTTAATTCAAATTGATACAAATATCCTTCATGATACTTCTTTATCTAATTATTCAATGAAACCACATTTGGCTTCAATGACTGCTTCTATTCGGGATCCAAACCGTCCACAATCTGCAATTAAGTGGTCCCTATTCAATTTGGACATCACCTGGACAATGGCGGCCTTCAGTGCATCTATGGTACTATGAGGATGTCGATTAGTCTCCCTTTCAGCGACGCTCCACACGTAAAAGTCCATAGGATTTAAATCTGGCGAGTTAGGGGGCCACATGTTGAGGGTCACATGATCGTAAAAATTCTCTGATAACCAATCCTGGGTTACAATGGTTTTGTAAGACAGTGTAGAGTCTTGTAGAAAGACATATGACCTTCCATTGTATACTTTATTTATCTAGGGCTTAACAACCGTTTTAAGAACGTTAATGTATCCAGCAGCATTGACCCTAAAATCTTGTGGAAAAAGTAAGCTGGTATGAGATGACCTTCACTGCTCACAACTCTTAAAACCATCACAGTAGCCGGATATTTGGTGTGCATTAGCCTGGGTACTTCAGAATGAGATGCACATAGCCACCTGTCATTCCGTCTGTTTGTTTTCTGATCTTGGTCAAAGTTTTCTTCGTCAGAGAAAAACCAAAGCCTGCCATGTTCGTGGGGATTTTTCACTTTGTCCAGCAGCCGTTTTGAACGCATGAGACGGTTTTCCTGTGTCTTCGCCGATATGAATTGGCCTTTCCTCATTCCATATTACTTATATCGAATGTCCTGATGTACCACGGTTCTGATAGTCCACTCTGATACCTGGAGTTCTTTGCCGATGGACCTCATTGATCTTCTGGGGTTCTCATCGAGGATGTTTTGAACATTCCGTATAAATTCTGGTGTTCTCACGGTATCGGAGCCGCGCTGTGAATGCTTTTTTCTTTTTGCTGCAGGGGAAACACTGTCATCACATCCCTCTAGCTCCGACCGAACCTTATGAACAAATGATCTGGCAACATGTAAAAAGTTACTGATTTTTAAATCACTATGTTTTGCAGCTAAAGCAACAATGTCTTTTCAATTCTTGGGTTAACATCTTCCTCTCACTAGGTTATCTGAAATAAAAAAAATAATATTATAAATGATTTGAGTGTGTAGAGAACCTAAAACAATATGTCCTCAAATAGCACTCGCACTCTGTAATAGCATGTGTCTTGGCCGTGTATAGACTTCAACCGTGTTATGTGGTGGACTGAAAAAAGAACAGGAGAATTGTTGGCGAAGAAGAATGAAAGGGTGCGAAATAAAAGGAGTGAAGAGAAGAAATTTACTTATATATGTGTATATATGTGAATTTGAAAATGCACGCACAAGCATATTTTATTGTCAGTACTAAACATTGAAAAATACTTGACATAGCAACAAGAGGAAGCGCGTGTAGCAAAATAATTTTGAGGAGCCAACTTGTAAACTGTAGTACGAGTAGGTATGAACGAATTGGTTTTGTATTATTTAAAGTCACTCTTTCCATACTGCTCTGATAATCAGATATCGAAAGTAATTAAATTTGGGAGACGAAAAGAGTGAAAATATAAATGAGATAAACAGAGATGAAGAGGAATTAAAAAAAAAATGATTGATAGAAAAACAGAATGATCACCCGAGCAAAAGGTAGAAAAATAGAAGGCGACACAGAGAGAAACGCAGGGAGAATTGGAGGGGGGCGAATGAGGAAAGAAGAAAGAAAGGATGCATGAAATAGAACAAGCTCCCTTAAACAGGTTTTACAGCTTAGCGACATCAGTTGAATTCATCAAAGATTTTTCAAAAAGGGGTCATAGGGATCAGGTCCCTTAAAATGTTTAGGGCATACGGGCAATTCGTCTCATACCCGGCACAAATGTTTAGGGCTCAAAAACAGCAGCTGTCAAAAGTAATAAGAGGCAAAGTTGAAAATGAATATTTCGAGAACCTCAATATTTATTCGCGGAGAAAGAGAGAGAGAAAGGTGCTTTTAGATGAGGCGGTGGTGATGATGATATCAATGATGACGATGACAGTGATGACGATTCAGTCACATGACAATAAGGGAATGGGAATTTAAACTGCTGTTAGTAGGAGCAATTGTAAGGCCCCCTCTTTAAAAAAAAAAAACGACGTTCGACGCAGTTAATGGACTCTCCATTTTCATTACAACCATTCTTCCTTTCCTTCTTGCACAGTAAGACAGATGTTGTAGTAGCATCACTAGTGGCTGTTTCAATAACTAACCGTATTTAATATATTTTAGTATTTGCATTATTATTATATTATTATTATTATTAGTAGTAGTAGTAGAAAAAGTAAAAAAGGCGACAACAGCGAAACTCAAAGATGCCTATAGGAGTTTCTTTTGTTGGTTTTCTTTCTTGCTAAATTCATTGTATTTCTTGATAACAAGGATTTTCTAATATTTTAATGACAGTAATTAGAAAAACAATCTCTTGGTTTCTTTACACTTTACAATGTATTTCTTTACATTTTCTTTTTCGGCTCTCTTCTTTTCTTTCGTTGTAATTAGTGGTAGCGGCATGAGTAGTAAAATGAATGGTGGTAGTAGGAGATTTGACAGTGAAGGGCGTTGAATGATAATTATGCTAATTTCCTGAGTAAAGGGTTCGTTACTCATTTCTCTCTTATGTTCGTCATTCATTGATTGAATCACGAGAACGGTTGATGTGACATTTTAGCGACATCAGTTTAATTCATCAATGATTTTTCACGGGGGTCAGAGAGATCACGCCGCTTCAATAAGAACTTCTGCTTGTAGCTGTTATTGTTGCTGGTGGTCTTATATTTACATTTTATTTTTAGTCGCCTAATAAACTTAATCATAACAATTGTCCCCAGGATACGTGTGGAAATTTGTGTAAAATAAATCAGGTGTGTGTGTGTGTGTGTATGTGTGTGTGTGTGTGTGTGTGTGTATGTGTGTGTGTGTGTGTGTGTGTGTGTGTGTTGCGTAGAGCGCTAAAGAAGTAGAGATAAAAGAAAACATAAAAGAAAGTTTAGGAAGAAATGAAAACTGCGCAAAAAGGAGAGCAAGGAGGAAACATAAAGGCGAGAAAAAGGAGCGCAAACAAAAGCAGTGAAAAAGAGCAATTATTGAGAGAACAAACGCATCAATGGAAAATGCTATAAAGAGAACGAAAGGAAAAAGTAGAATAATTTAAAAGGGAGTGACCAAAGGGAAGAAATGTGAAGAGAGAGAGAGAGAGAGAGAGAGAGAGAGAGAGAGAGAGAGAGAGGGGGTGGGGAGGGTTGAAAAATGTAGCGTGTGCAAGGAAGTAAGAAGCGAAAACAAGCAGGAAAAAAGACTGCAGGAAAATAGAAAAATATTTCCCTTGTTTTTTTTTTTTCAGGGAGAGCCTTTCTTTATCTTTATTTTCAATTTGTTTGTTATTACTATTATTTTTGACGCAATGGCGGTTGTTATTTTCATGTTAGCGACATCAGTTGAAATCGCAAATCATTCGAAAATGGAACCCCTAAATTTTTTATGCTTGCTGATTCTATTCCCTCCGGGTATGCACATGACGCGTATAGATATAAGATTGATGCACATCTCTGTGTTTATCTTTCTAATATTAGAAAGACACACACACACACACACACACACACACACACACACACACACACACACACACACACACACACATATATATATATAGAGAGAGATGCATGGTTGCGCATATGTGCATATCTATTTGCAATGCAGGTAGTATGTTTCAAATAGACTACCTTTCTTTTTCTTTTAATAAGGGTCATCAAAAGACGAACATAAAGCGTGCTTAGTAGAAAGTGGCGAATAGATATTCTTAATTAACAATCTTTTTTTTCTCTATCTTTTATTTCTCTGACGAAGAAACATCGAAGCGAAATGTTTGTGTGAAGCAAATTTTATCAAGTTGCGAATATAAATAAAGCCCGTCTCTTATTTTCCATTCTTCACAGAAGCGATATGGAAGCCTCCAGTATATATAAAAAAGAAAAGCTCTCTTCTTGTGAGAAGACCCATTATTCATAAACCCTGTCAGAATATAGAAAAAAAGAAGAGAAAAAAAATCGTTGGTTTTATTCCAAGTATGAGGAGTAATCATTATTTACATTCGGACTATTGTCCTTATCTTTTCAGCATCACGTTTCAGCCATTGTTCATCTTGCTTCCTTCAGGCTTCGATCCGGATACCCCTTAGGAAATTTCGAACTGGTCATGTGGATTCAGAGTAGCGGGAAATAATTTTGTGATTCTCAGTCAGTCAGTTAAGTGCCAAACGTGATACACGCTTGTTTTGATTCATGACTGACTGGGCAGAAGAGTTTCCCGCATAGGCTGCCGTTTTTTCTTCTGTGGTAGACTGGTTGCCAACCATAGCAATAGGACCTCTTGTTATTTGACCCATAGCTTGGGGAGAAGAGATAGATTCAGTATCTGTCTATATTTCTGAGATGAGGTATTATGTACATTATTTACATTATTCATCTTTGTTGCCATATTTATTACAATGTTTCGACCATTGTACGCTCCGGCCTTCTTCAGGTGGTTGGAATATCGAACTGAGTGCTTTATTTCGCTCACTGGGGTAGACTGTCCTACTTCCACGTGCCATGTTTAATGGATGTCAGTTATCAGTTATCTCCATAACTCATGACGCATGGCACAGTGGATAAAGACGTTAGTTAGATCCGGTGACAGGATCCAAAGAGTGTGTGTTCAATACCCGGTTAAGGCAGTGCAGAACTTTCAGAGGGAAATTAACAGGAGATAACTTATAACTGACATCCATTAAACATGGCACGTGGAACTAGAACAATCTACCCCAGTGAGCGAAATAAAGGGTTCAGTTCGACATTCCAACCACCGGAAGAAGGCCGGAGCGTACAACGGCCGAAAAGTTGTAATAAATATGGCGACAAAGATGAGGACAATAGTCCGGATAATGTAAATAATAGAGATAGATTCATACATTTCCCAAGGTGTTTAGTGCATAAGTGAATGTAACGAACTCGACTTGAATTCGAACTCACGTCTCCGATTTCTCATTCCAAGCCGTTATCCACATTGCACAAGAAAAGTTTCAAAAAAGGAAAAATGCCAAAGGAAATGTCCTCTTCATACAGCTTTGTTAAAAAATGACTAATTTTATTTTTTTTGCATCAGTCGCCAACACTTAAACATTGTTTACAAAGAAACTGATTTAAGAGCAGTGTTATATTTTGTATTTACAAAATGTATAGATGCTTTAAAAATAAAAGAGTTTTTAGAAATCAGGTAAACGGCATTGAGAATTTAAGGATTAAAAGATAAGAAGATATCGGTAGAAACAAAGAAAAACAAACGTTGGACTGCCATGCAATATCTAATCTTATCTACGTCAGTAAATATTGAACAATCTCATCACAGATAAAGAGGAGACTTGAAACGACAATATCGACGAATGCTGTGAGTACCATGGACAGAACACGTGAACAACGAGGAACTTTTAAGGAAAATAGGAACAAGGAAACTGATAATTACAACCAGAAAGAGAAAGCTGAACTTTCTGGAACACATAATGAAGAAAGATGGCTCGACGAATTTAACACTCACAGGACACATTGAATGCAGGAAAAGCAGGAAGAAACAGCGAGTATCCTATTTGACAAAGACAGAGTTGATAAAGGGAGAAAATAGCTTAGAGCAACAAAAACGGAAGTTGTGTAGAGTCATGATCTCACACATTGAAAGGACATTGTATATAAAAGAAGGAAACCAGTTATGTACATATATTATGTTCGTGTATCGTCTAGACTTGACTTATAAAATGATCTTACGATGTACAGTAAGTAATGATAAGGATATTCTCTTCGTATATAAGTAGTTAGGGGCAAACGACGGTCCCACTGGCATTCTGAAAGGCATGCCTAATTTCATGAGGAAAATAACATTATTAAAATGTTTGTTTTTTCATGCTCACTTGTTCACTCACATACTCATGCATAGCCACATACATAAACAATGATTAAGTACAATATTTCTTGAATTATGTAATTTTTCGTTGACGATAACGTCATCAACATCTTAAATCATTGACGATTTTCACTAAGGAAGATCAGAAGTGTAATCCCCTTTTACTTCATAAACAGGAAACGTTAATGATAATTATTTTTCTCTAGATAATAAATATACATCTTTTAAAAATGTTTTTGCATCGTCAAATGAATAAATTAGAGACAAATCACACACAGTAGCATGTGTTAATCACTCTGTCATCAGTGAGAATATTATATCAAGACTTCAGTTTTTTTAAATTACAGAAGGAATCGTTTCTAAAAAAATCCCCGACTTTTCTCCATTTCTAAGGCAGATAATTATGCGCATGCGCATGGTCTTTTATTGTAAACATGTTGGCGGTATCTTTTAATGATAAATTACCACTTTTAGTAGTGCGATCCGTCATGCAGTCCACTGTTCGATAAAAGGTTGCTCATGCCTGGTAAACAGACGAATAGAAGGAAACGGTCTCCATTACTGCCAAAAGTTGATTAAATCCAAATGTAACCGAGGAGGCCATTTTTGAAATGACATCTTTTTTGTATTCAGTATCGGGGATAAAGCATATGTACATACAAATAATAGGGATGTGTATAGAAATTTCGGCTTTGTGCCACATCTAAGCTACGCTTGGAAAATCACTATATTTAAAATTCTTTTCGCAAATCTCTCTATGTTCTCATTTCACATTGAAGCGTCCACTCATTCAATATTTTCCTCTCATTCTGTGAGATGGACTTTTAAAAATAAAATCAGAACGTTTTTAAAATGTGATCAACTCGAACGCCAAGAGAATGCAACGAATCTAATGCCATACTTCAACGTGTACAAACAACACTGACTTTTACCTTTTTTTCTAAAAGTACCTCAAGATGTACGTTTTTTTTCTTTACGAAATTTATTTTTGCTGGTTCCATAGTCGAAAATTTACCGACATTATTATTTTGTAACGGCGACAAAGGCCACCAATAACTGTTTGATGTCCTTGTGTGTCTTCTTAAAGAATACTCGCAACCAATGAGAATTTCCTCAGTTTTTTTTCTTAGCAAAATCTATCATTTGAGGTTACCAATCGCCCACGTTCTGAAGAGACACGGCATCTAGAAAAGGAAGAAGATTGGAATTGCCAGGACATCATACAGTGCTGTTCGATAAAAGTGACTCACCTGATTTTTTTTTTACTAAATGTTCTCTTGTCCGATAAAACGAATGTTGAGCTAAATTCAAAGGATAAGCGATCTAAAATCCGAAAAAGAAGCTTTGAAAGCTCTTTGAATTTAGCAGTAAGTACTGTCAAGCATCCGTTCAGTATAATATTCTGGGGATGCTTTTCTTTTCATGGAACTGGTTTCTTAAAACCTATTGAAAAGACCCTCAGGAGCGAGCAGTACGAGAGAGTTTTAGAGTCTTGTCTGCTCCCTTCTGCTGAATGGGTTGCAAATCGACCCCACCAAGCTCATTTTTATGCAGGATAATGCTCCCTGTCACAAATCAAAATTGACGAAGGAATACGTTGATGAGAAGCAGGTGAGTGTTATGACATGGCCGCCCCAATCTCCTGACCTCAACCTCATAGAAAAGTTATGGAGCATTATAAAGTACAGGCTGTCGAGAAAGCAGTTGAGCAACAAAGAGGATTTGATTGTGAATTTCATATCTGAATGGAATTCAATGCTTGGAGATGAGATTTGCCAGAACCTAATCAAGTCAATGCCAAAAAGGGTTGAAAAGGTTATTCAAAATAAAGGAGGACCCATAGATTATTAAATATTTTGAACTATATTACCTATTATAAATAAATTATACCTCTATTATTCTTTATTTAAAGCTGTTCGGTTATGTTTCTATTGATTACTAGTTGCAGGAAATAAGTGAATCACTTTTTTTGCCGCAAAGTTTTTCCCTAAATCTCATTTATATCCAAAATTATAATTATCAATAGAATACCTTAGGGTGAGTAAACTTTTTTACTCGGTGGTCGGGAAGGGGTCTTTATATTAGTAAGATTAAAAATTAGTTTGACCCCCAAAACCAATAGGCGAAAAAGTTTTTAAGTAAAAAAAATCAGGTGAGTCACTTTTATCGAACAACACTGTATACCCTGGAACTTAGAAGCCCACCGTTTGATGTCGTCATCTGTATTTGTTTCCCCATTATCCTCCAATATGGTAGTGAATACGGGACAATCTCCTGTCTGAAGAAGCGACTTGAAGCAATAGTGATTCTACAGAAGGATGCTGAGAATATCATAGGCCGAACATGTGAGTAACGACGAAGTTTCAGAGAAAGTGGAAACAAAAAGGAAAATGATATTTAACATCAGTAAGAGATATTCGAAATTTCTAGGGCGCATAAAGAGGAAAGAGGGCTTGGAGAATTTGATACTCACAGGACAGATTGAAGGCAAGAGGGACAGAGGAAAACAACGCCTAGCGTACCTAACGAGCATGAATAAATGGATGGCAGAACAGGGTTTAGGAGAAACAACAAAAATACAAAATTGCCGTGTGACCATATCAGAACAAGGTAAATATTATGGAAGCGGAGCCCCGAAGGCGGTGGACAGTCAACACTGATAACTTTTCGGAAACTCCTGTAGCCAAGACTGTCCCAAATGTAATGTCGTGTATTCCTTTGGATATTGTCGGTACCACTGAAAGTAGGAGATGTAGTCAGGGTAGGTCACGGTATCCATATACCATCGCAAAGGCCTGTGTTCCGGAGATCTCATTCCAGTATCACCTCCAAAGGACTGAATTTTGACGAAAACAGAGCGTTACCTTTATCTCATGAGATAAACGGATGCCTACTT
The DNA here is from genome assembly GCA_964036315.1 of Acanthosepion esculentum. Classification (NCBI taxonomy): domain Eukaryota; kingdom Metazoa; phylum Mollusca; class Cephalopoda; order Sepiida; family Sepiidae; genus Acanthosepion; species Acanthosepion esculentum. The sequence goes on along the minus strand of OZ038484.1, from coordinate 134,419,683 downwards.
ACTTTCCATCAAATGACGTCAATGGCAGCTTTAGTTTTGATATCAGGATATATAATGCCGCATTTGTTTATATTTATTTGGGAGTTGTAACGAACAAATACTAGTTGAAATCAAACTGCACACCCTAAGAGTATACCTGTCTATATTTCTGAGATGAGGTATTATAATTTCTTGCATTATTTACATTATTCCGACTGTTATCCTCATCTTCATTGACATATTCACAATGTTTCGGCTTCTATATCTCTGAGATGAGGTATTATAATTACTTACATTATTTACATTATTCGGACCGTTATCCTCATCTTCATTGACATATTCACAACGTTTCGTCTTCTATATCTCTGAGATGAGGTATTATAATTACTTGCATTATTTACATTATTCGGACTGTTATCCTCATCTTCGTTGACATATTCACAACGTTTCGTCTTCTATATCTCTGAGAGGAGGTATTATAATTACTTGCATTATTTACATTATTCGGACTGTTATCCTAATCTTCATTCCATATTCACAACGTTTCGGTCTCCATATCTCTGAAATGAGGTATTATGATTATTTGCTTTATTTACATTATTCGGACCGTTATCCTCAACTTCATTGCAATGAAGATGAGGATAACAGTCCGAATAATGTAAATAATGCAACTAAGCGTATACACCGATCCTTTGTGGATGTCTATGCTGCTGCTGATACAACAGGTCCATGGACGCACCTCCAAAACTCGAGATGATCAGACTAACTCTAGTATCTCATTGGGGGAAAAACTTGTTGGTTGTATTCAATGCTTCGAAAACAAAACTAATTACACACTATCATCGCCGAATGGACCCAGAACTATCAGCAATCACGATGAACGGATGTTCCATCAGGAAGGCCACGTGCCTTGTGCGCTTATTGGGACTTAAGCTTAACCTACAGGGGTTGGACAAAATAATTGGAACAGTTGCAAATTCCACTCCTATATTTCAAACACCTATTATATTAAGAACTTTAACTAAAACTTCGTAATTGCAGGTTATATCTATTGTAAATACGTTTATTTATCTAATTTACTGTCTTTGTCTTATTTATTTTTAGAATTTAGTAAAATTTAAGCTAAATGCGTGACCTCTCCGAGTTCGAAAAAGGGCAAATTGTTGGAGCTCGCATGGCAGGAGCCTCGATCACTAAGGTTGCTAAACTGCTTTGTTTTTCAAGAGCTACCATATCAAGAACTATGACGCAATTCCAGAAACAGGGCAAAACCTCTAGCAAGCATAGCAATTCGGGCCGGACTTGCAAACTTACTGACAGGAACCGACGTGCATTGAAACGCAATGTGGCGAAAAATCATCGGACAACTGCGGTCAAAGTGACTGCTGAATTGAATAATCATCTGAATAGTGCAGTTTCTATTAAAACTGTTCGTCGTGAGCTCCATAAGGCTGGATATCATGGAAGAGCCGCCGTAAGGCAACCTCTTCTCTCCACTCGCAACATTCAGAAGAGGTTGAAGTGGTGCAGAGATCACAATGCCTGGTCTGCAGACCAATGGAAGGAAGTCATATTCTCAGATGAGTCCAGTTTTTCTCTTTTCCCAACTTCAGGGTGAGTTTATGTGTGGAGGCAGCCCAAAGAAGCTTACAACCCTGACTGCCTTCTTCCAACAGTGAAGCATGGAGGTGGATCAGTGATAGTTTGGACCGCCATATCATGAAAATGCCTCGGTCCAATAGTTGCCCTGCATGGTAGAATCAACAGCAAAGATTACCTGAACATTTTGGGTGATCATGTTCATCCAATGGCCCAGACTTTATCCCCTGATAGTGACTGCATCTTCTAAGACGATAATGCTCCAATACATACCGCTCGAGTGGTTAAGAATTGGTATGAAGAGCATGAAAGTGAGCTAGAACACATGAAGTGGCCTCCCCAATCTCCAGATATCAATATTATTAAACATTTGTCGTGCATTTTGGAGCGACAATTTAGGAGACGCTATCCTCCACCGTCGTGTCTTAAAGAGCTAGAGCAGGTGTTAATGGAAGAATGGCTGAAAATTACCCTGGATGAAGTCATGAAGCTGTATGACTCCTAGACGTATTAAAGCTGTGTGTGAGGCTAAAGGAGGACCAACTCCATATTAAATAAATTTTCTTTGAATTTAACAAGTGTTTCAATTATTTTTTCCAACCCCTGTATGTTAATCTCGTACATACAATCCATCACAAAAGATGCTGGAAAAATGGTCGGTTTTCTGTACTGCTCCAGTAAGAACGTGACTCCACCGGCTATCTCCTTCCTTTACAAGAGCCAAATCAGGCCAAAAATAGAATATTGTGGTCATATATGGCCAGGAGCTGCCTAGTCTTCACTTTTCAGAACCTTAGTGTACAAAAGCATCTTAGCGTCCTTGTGGGTGATGAATTATTTTCCACCCTACAACCTCTTTCTCACAGACGAAACGGGGCAAACCTCTCACTGCACTATCGTTATTTACATGGATTTTTTTAGACGACCTACATTCCTTAGTTTCATCAATTGTAACCTTCAAGGCTAAAACCCGCCATGCTACGCACATGTTGTGAACCCACCCCATTCCCTAGATATTCCACTGAGGAAATGTAAGTTTCACTCTAGCAGCTTCCTCCTACGAACCGCTGCTTTGTGAAAATGACTCCCAAGAGGATGCTTCCCCGATCACGACAAAATTAATCTGTTCAGGTCTCGGGTTAACCGTTATCTTCCTCGCATGTCTACATAAACTCTGCCTCTTTCTCTGTAAACTTCAACTTCGAGTGGCTCTCGGGCCTTGTAGATTGTGAACGTCAATGGAAAAAAAAAAGAAAAAAAACTACGGTTATATTTTATGATCTCGTGCCAGAAACTATAAAACGTCATGGTGATGTCATAAAATAAGCTTAATAATTGGGAAATACGACGAGGTAAAATAATTAATGACTTAATCTTATTAATTCGATTAAAAAATCATAAAAGAATTAACATACCATTGCTAACGGAGAGCAAAGTAGAGCAAACGTGAGTTAAAACATATAAAAAGAAAATGGCGGTTGGTTGGCCTTATAAAACGGAGCCCATTACGTTTCTACGTTGAGCCTTCATAATTCCATTTACCTCCTCTTTAGATCAATTACTGATGAGTAGCGAGTTTACTCCACGCTGGGTGCTCCACACTTTCGGCCTCATGTCACATCTAATCTACGATTAGAAATCATTTAGGGCACCTCGACGTGGTGTAACGGTTAGTAAACTTTCCCCGCTAGATCAATTACTACTGAATAGCGAGTTCGGTTCACACTGAGTGCTCCACACTTTTGTCCTTATACCACATCTAAGCTAAACTTAGAAAATCTTTAGACCCCTTGAGGTGGTGCAGTGGTTAGCAAGCTTATCTCGCTAAAAAAATGACGACTGAATAGTGAGATCGATCCTCACTGGGTGCCCCATACTTTCGGCTTTGTGTCACATCTAAACTATGCTTAGAAAATCACCATAATTCCATTTGCCTCAAGCATTTGCGACATATATTAATGGGTTATATGTTTACCAGAAACAGGGAAAGAAACCTGACCTGACCAAGTTCTACCAGTGACATGGTAAAGACATAAGTTCCATTCTCAATATTTTTGTACTTTTCTTTGTAACTATTTGTAGGCCGTCTCACACCTTTCCCCCCTTTCGAACACCTGCTACAAAGTATGATAATTAGTCCTGAAAAGTAGGAACAATGTTTCATCAACAGACACTTATAGTGATTTACTAAGCGAAGATTAGACGTGGCACAAGGCCAAAGGTATGGGGAACTTAATGATAATCGAACTCACTATTATGTCGTAATTGACAAGCTTACTAACCATTACACCACATCGAAGTGCTCCACCTGTAAACACAAGTTGGCAATTAAAAAATTACAGGTGTTTAAATAATCCGGAGACTGCACAGTATTGTATTTGTATGAACGAGTTAATTAATTAATCAATTAATTATCTGTCTGTCTGGCTGTCTATCTCCATACATTTGTATTGATAATAAGAGTGAGTGAGAAAGAAGGAAAGAGAAAGTGAGGAAAGAAAAGATGAGAAAAAAAAAAGGAAACATGAAAAGATATCTGTGTGTATGTATATATATACCGGGTGTAACAGCAAAATTGTTCAAATCGTGTAACAGCATAATTGCCCATCCCACAAAATGTTTACTATCTAAAAAACCACTAAACTAATTGAGTTTTTTTTAAAAGGTTTTCAGGTAAGGTGTTTAGTCATCTTGATAGCATTTGTCGTACGAATCACTGAAAAATCCTTTGAGTTATTTAGCTAGAAAGAGAGCAGGTTAAAATTGTTTTTGTGTCAGTCTTACTATGTCTTTCCAACTGAGCAATGGTGAGAGGAAAAAGATCATGCAGGCCTTCAGTAACGGTACCAACATTTATACTTTGGCTTCCATTTTCAAAATCCATTCAAGAACAGTCAAGAGAAGAGTGAATAAATTTAAAAAAGAGGGAAAAGTAGAAAGGAAAAATGGATGAGGTGGTCACAACAGGAAGAGGGATCATCTTTTCATCTTAGAGCTAGAGAGATTAATTAGAAAAGATCCAACTCAATCCATAAGACATTTGTCACGTGAGAGAAGAGTTTCAGCTATGACAGTCCAAAGAGCAGAGAAAAGACTTGAAAATGAAATCGTACGTGAAAACTGTGAGGCAACTTGTTACTACAGGACAGAAAGAAAGTTAGAGAGGGCGAAGAAAGTGATCCTGAAATAATATATATAAGAAATTATTAGGAGGATTTGTGATAATCATAATTAAGTAATTCATCGAACTTTTAGAAGGAACATCAACAGAATGCAGAAAGCACTGGACGGCCATTTCGTCCTATATTTGGGACTTATCGGCAGTGCGCATCTATTACCAGGAATTGAAACCCGGCCAGTTACGTTATTAAGCAACTATACCACGGGCCCCGGTGACGAAGAGGTAACGAATTAAACTCGACATAGCGCCGCTTATTCACATATTCTGCATTCTGTTGAGGTTTCTTCTAAAACTCAATGAATTACTTAATTATGATTATCTCAAATCCTCCTAATAATTTCTTGTATATCCTTGATTGAACCGGCTTCTAATGCTCTGGATGGAGCGGCTTGGTGATAGTAGTCGTGGCTCTCGGGGACACAGTCCTTGGTTAAAGGAACTTGGATGAGTTCCACCACGGAATATGTGAATGAGCGGCGCTATGTCGAGTTTAATTCGTTACCTCTTCGTTACCAGGGACCGTGGCACAGTTGGTATGACGTTTGCTTAATAACGTAACTGTCTGGGTTTCAATTCCTGGTAATGTATGCGCACTGCTGATGAGTACCAAATATAAGACGAAACGGCCATCAATTTGCTTTCTGCATTCTGTTCAGGTTTCTTCTAAAACTCGATGAATTACTTAATTATGATATATGTATATATATATATATATATATATATCATTCATGAGCTTCAAATCCTTAATTAATGATGAACATGTCATTTTCGTTTATGATCGATTTCATCACGATTCTTCGGTTTAGCTAGGATAGTAATTATACATCATTATTGCTCAAAGTAGAGTCCAATAGTGTTATAAAAGCTTCGCGAATTCCAGTAAGATATCGTTAATCATTTCTAAGATACAACGGTTCAGAGCTTAATATAACAATTAGACATTTTTGCTTTTACACGATTTGGACAATTTTGCTGTTACACCCGATATATATATATATATATATATATATATATATATATATATATATATATATATATATATATGTGTGTGTGTGTGTGTGTGTGTGTGTGTGTGTGTGTGTGTGTATATATATATCTGTGTGTGTGTGTGCGTGTGTGTCTTTCTATTACTTATCACTTTTCATTAGAGACTTGCTGTTTTAGCCATCACTTTACACAAATAATAAGCAAAGAAAAAAATTAATTAGCCAGGTTATTTTGGATGGAATTCATTTACAGCACCGAAAGAAAACATGTCGGCGCCCTACTCATGGGACCAAGAAGGAGAACTTCATTTTACCTTCTGTTTTAGTTGTCTAAGCATCTAGTCAGCCATGTTGGAAGAGCTAAACACCTACAACGTATATCTGCAAAAAACGAATAAAGCATAGTTTTCAAACTGTTTCTAGGACACACTCTAGGAATATTAACTTTCTCATGCCTCACCGGTTTTTCTTATTAATAAAAAAAATATAATACTGACACAACCATCGAATATAGAACCTACATCCCCGCCTACCCATCGCACCCCCAGAGGGACCGTGTCACTGTATACAGTCATATTTAGGATATCGCTAAAAGAAAATGTAGAAAGACGGGAAATAAAATGAGATTTTAATGGAAGAGTACTTGGGCTAGACGGTGTAAACCATATGGCACTAGAATGAAAACAGTAGATATTCGGCTGGTTTTACATGAGAGTCAAAAAGGAAAACATAAGGTTTACCATGCACCAGAGCGAAATGAACTGCAGGCTGCACGCTAAAATATCAACCTAAATGTCAATTCACAGCGTAGACTACGGAAAGTGTGGTAGGCTGCACGCTAAAATATCAAACTAAATGTCAATTCACAGCGTAGACTACGGAAAGTGTGGTAGGCTTCACGCTAAAATATCAAACTAAATGTCAATTCACAGCGTAGACTACGGAAAGTGCGGTAGGCTGCACGCTAAAATATCAAACTAAATGTCAATTCACAGCGTAGACTACGGAAAGTGCGGTAGGCTGCACGCTAAAATATCAAACTAAATGTCAATTCACAGCGTAGACTACGGAAAGTGTGGTAGGCTGCACGCTAAAATATCAAACTAAATGTCAATTCACAGCGTAGACTACGGAAAGTGCGGTAGGCTGCACGCTAAAATATCAAACTAAATGTCAATTCACAGCGTAGACTACGGAAAGTGCGGTAGGCTGCACGCTAAAATATCAAACTAAATGTCAATTCACAGCGTAGACTACGGAAAGTGCGGTAGGCTGCACGCTAAAATATCAAACTAAATATCAATTCACAGCGTAGGCTACGGAAAGTGCGGTAGGCTGCACGCTAAAATATCAAACTAAATGTCAATTCACAGCGTAGACTACGGAAAGTGTGGTAGGCTGCACGCTAAAATATCAAACTAAATGTCAATTCACAGCGTAGGCTACGGAAAGTGCGGTAGGCTGCACGCTAAAATATCAAACTAAATGTCAATTCACAGCGTAGACTACGGAAAGTGCGGTAGGCTGCACGCTAAAATATCAAACTAAATGTCAATTCACAGCGTAGACTACGGAAAGTGCGGTAGGCTGCACGCTAAAATATCAAACTAAATGTCAATTCACAGCGTAGACTACGGAAAGTGCGGTAGGCTGCACGCTAAAATATCAAACTAAATGTCAATTCACAGCGTAGACTACGGAAAGTGTGGTAGGCTGCACGCTAAAATATCAAACTAAATGTCAATTCACAGCGTAGACTACGGAAAGTGCGGTAGGCTGCACGCTAAAATATCAAACTAAATGTCAATTCACAGCGTAGACTACGGAAAGTGCGGTAGGCTGCACGCTAAAATATCAAACTAAATGTCAATTCACAGCGTAGACTACGGAAAGTGCGGTAGGCTGCACGCTAAAATATCAAACTAAATGTCAATTCACAGCGTAGACTACGGAAAGTGTGGTAGGCTGCACGCTAAAATATCAAACTAAATGTCAATTCACAGCGTAGACTACGGAAAGTGCGGTAGGCTGCACGCTAAAATATCAAACTAAATGTCAATTCACAGCGTAGACTACGGAAAGTGCGGTAGGCTGCACGCTAAAATATCAAACTAAATGTCAATTCACAGCGTAGACTACGGAAAGTGCGGTAGGCTGCACGCTAAAATATCAAACTAAATGTCAATTCACAGCGTAGACTACGGAAAGTGTGGTAGGCTGCACGCTAAAATATCAAACTAAATGTCAATTCACAGCGTAGACTACGGAAAGTGCGGTAGGCTGCACGCTAAAATATCAAACTAAATGTCAATTCACAGCGTAGACTACGGAAAGTGCGGTAGGCTGCACGCTAAAATATCAAACTAAATGTCAATTCACAGCGTAGGCTACGGAAAGTGCGGTAGGCTGCACGCTAAAATATCAAACTAAATGTCAATTCACAGCGTAGACTACGGAAAGTGTGGTAGGCTGCACGCTAAAATATCAAACTAAATGTCAATTCACAGCGTAGGCTACGGAAAGTGCGGTAGGCTGCACGCTAAAATATCAAACTAAATGTCAATTCACAGCGTAGACTACGGAAAGTGCGGTAGGCTGCACGCTAAAATATCAAACTAAATGTCAATTCACAGCGTAGACTACGGAAAGTGCGGTAGGCTGCACGCTAAAATATCAAACTAAATGTCAATTCACAGCGTAGACTACGGAAAGTGCGGTAGGCTGCACGCTAAAATATCAAACTAAATGTCAATTCACAGCGTAGACTACGGAAAGTGCGGTAGGCTGCACGCTAAAATATCAAACTAAATGTCAATTCACAGCGTAGACTACGGAAAGTGCGGTAGGCTGCACGCTAAAATATCAAACTAAATGTCAATTCACAGCGTAGACTACGGAAAGTGCGGTAGGCTGCACGCTAAAATATCAAACTAAATGTCAATTCACAGCGTAGACTACGGAAAGTGCGGTAGGCTGCACGCTAAAATATCAAACTAAATGTCAATTCACAGCGTAGACTACGGAAAGTGTGGTAGGCTGCACGCTAAAATATCAAACTAAATGTCAATTCACAGCGTAGGCTACGGAAAGTGCGGTAGGCTGCACGCTAAAATATCAAACTAAATGTCAATTCACAGCGTAGACTACGGAAAGTGCGGTAGGCTGCACGCTAAAATATCAAACTAAATGTCAATTCACAGCGTAGACTACGGAAAGTGCGGTAGGCTGCACGCTAAAATATCAAACTAAATGTCAATTCACAGCGTAGGCTACGGAAAGTGCGGTAGGCTGCACGCTAAAATATCAAACTAAATGTCAATTCACAGCGTAGACTACGGAAAGTGCGGTAGGCTGCACGCTAAAGTCGAACCTTGAAGATGGTCGTTGATCCAGTCACACTTTTCTCCTATTCGATTTTTGTAATTAATCTTTATTATTTTTAGTCGCCCATTATTATATTTTCAATTTTTGTTTCCTTGACTCATGCTAGAAACGGAAGAAAAGTGTTTATATGTTGACTGATTTTCGTTTTTGTTCATGCAAAATGAATTTCCCTACATTTCCGAATAATTGTTTTCCTTTCATGAGTATATGCAAATTGATAGGCTAACTATTCTATGATTAGCGTTTAACATACCAGAAATTATTTCCTTTCAAAAACAGGATTCATTCGGCTGACCGTGAAGGCAGATACAAATCATTAATTAACTTGGAAAGTTGCTTTATTTTTCAAATCAGCGCATCGTAAAGGCACTGTGCGTGTAAAATTCACGATGTGTCATTTGACTGTTTTACGGCAATAAACCGATGAACAGAAATTGAATTATTGTAATATTGATAGAATGCATGTTTCTTTTTTTTAAATTGCTTGCTATCAGTTTGTTAATAAACACATTTGATCATTAAATACAGTCCCGTTCGATAAAAGTGTCTCACCTGATTTTTTTTACTTAAAAATATTTTCGCCTAATGTTTTTGGGGTCAAACTAATTTTTAATCTAACTAATATAAAGACCCCTTCCCGACCACCTAGTAAAAGAGTTTACTCACCTTAAGATATTCTATTGATAATTATAATTTTGGATATAAATGAGATTTAGGGAAAAGGTCTGTGCAAAAAAGTGACTCACTTATTTCCTGCAACTAGTAATCAATAGAAACATAACCGAACAGCTTTAAATAAAGAATAATAGAGGTATAATGTATTTATAATAGGTAATATAGTTCGAAATATTTAATAATCTATGGGTCCTCCTTTATTTTGAATAACCTTTTCAACCCTTTTTGGCATTGACTTGATTAGGTTCTGGCAAATCTCATCTCCAAGCATTGAATTCCATTCGGATATGAAATTCACAATCAAATCCTCTTTGTTGCTCAACTGCTTTCTCGACAGCCTGTACTTTATAATGCTCCATAACTTTTCTATGGGGTTGAGGTCAGGAGATTGGGGCGGCCATGTCATAACACTCACTTGCTTCTCATCAAAGTATTCCTTCATCAATTTTGATTTGTGACAGGGGGCATTATCATGCATAAAAATGAGCTTGGTGGGATCGATTTGCACCCTTTCAGCAGAAGGGAGCAGACAAGACTCTAAAATTCTCTTGTACTGCTCGCTCCTGGGGGTCTTTTCAATAGGTTTTAAGAAACCAGTTCCATGAAAAGAAAAGCATCCCCAGAACATTATACTGACCGGATGCTTGATAGCACTTACTGCTAAATTCAAAGAGCTTTCAAAGCTTCTTTTTCGGATTTTAGATCGCTTATCCTTTGAATTTAGCTCAACATTCGTTTCATCGGAAAAGAGAACATTTAGTAAAAAAAAATCAGGTGAGTCACTTTTATCGAACAGCACTGTACATTCACATCTAATAACGTTACTCAGAAGTAAATGCTTGTTTGGTGCGTCAAACGATGTAAAACGTGCTTTTTGTATTCTAGCTGAACTTCTTGGATTTCACATGCTTCAATTTGAAGGCAAGAAGATGACGGGAAATTTAAAAAAAATCTTTTTATTTTCTTGCCCTTATTATATAGTTAATTAAAATTCGCCGTTATTCATTTGTAGTATAAATATTCGTGAGAGATCGTCGTAATAAGTAATGAGATTCCATTTTACAGACCTGTATAACTTTCTTACTTAATTCCTACAAAGATTCAGATGTTCAACCGGGTTCTATACGAAAACAACCAAATGGCAATGTTTATGCCAGCACAAATGAAGCAGATGTGTGACCGGTAGACAGGATCTGCACCCATCCGTTATAAATTACAAAAAGAAACAAAGCAAAACAAAATAATAATAAAAAAAAACCGAAAAAATTCTTCGCAACATCTTTTGTTTATCATGGACATCTGCAATAATGTACGTGAAGTTAATCCTGTACAGCCAGACGCAACCAATCAGCAACAATTTAATCGTAACGTATTAGATCTCTTGTGGCTTATTAGAACAAATCTATCTATCTATCTATCTATCTATCTATCTATCTATCTATCTATCTATCTATCTATCTATCTATCTAAGTTTTTCCATATTTTATTTATTAACCAGTAAATTCTTATTAAATTCTATCTGTCTAAGTCTGTTCATATCTATCTATCTATCTATCTATCTATCTATCTATCTATCTATCTATCTATCTATCTATCTATCTCCAAGTCTATTCATATCTATCTATCTATCTATCTATCTATCTATCTATCTATCTATCTATCTATCTCCAAGTCTATTCATATCTATCTATCTATCTATCTATCTATCTATCTATCTATCTATCTATCTATCTATCTCCAAGTCTATTCATATCTATCTATCTATCTATCTATCTATCTATCTATCTATCTATCTATCTATCTATCCAAGTCAGTTCATATCTATCTATCTATCTATCTATCTATCTATCTATCTATCTATCTATCTATCTATCTCCAAGTCTATTCATATCTATCTATCTATCTATCTATCTATCTATCTATCTATCTATCTATCTATCTATCTATCTATCCATATTAAGTTTTTCCATATTTTATTTATTAACCAGTAAATTCTTAGAAATTGCTTCGTGATCACATGGAAGTGCTAACCAGTTCCCCAAATAAGGTTTAGGCAAGAACTCCTCTTCACGTGAAACATTTGTGTTTCGTACGTTTCCCATTTCCCTTACAGAGAATACATTCACATGCGTGTAGAATTAACGAGACCGGTGCTTTTACTATCGGCATAAACTTGACAAAGAATTTTGAAGAAAAATAGAAACTACAAGGAAACTGATATTTATACTCAGAAAGAGGCAGCTAAAATTTTCTGGGACGTATGACGAAGAAAGAGGGCCTGGAGAATTTAACACTCATAGTACGTAGTGAAGGCAGGAGAATCAAACGTAAACGGTGAGTAATGTTGATTAGCTTCAATTCAACCCATTAAGCATTTGAACTTCTTAGGACATATCATAAAGAAAGGGGGGGGGGGCTTGATTTAAGTGAATATACAAAGGTCGAAAGAGAAGCAAGATAAGTATGTTTTTTTCTCAACGGGTTTATTCAATCTAAATCAAAATGTAATTTTAACTAATTGAATACTATTGTCACGAAGGAAGAAAAATGTGGCACAGAAATCCGATGTAGCATAGAAATGTCGAAAAATATTTTCCAGAAACCAAGCAAAGTATTAAGGTTTGGTCTGGTTTGGTTTGTTTTACGGCATATCAATCTCAATGGGTCATTTAATGCCGACAACTTTTTTTTTCTGGTAATATTTTTGTTTTGTCAAAAATCTATTTCTGGTAATATTTTTTCCTCAAAATTGTATAGCTGGTAATATTTTTAAAAACATATTGCTGGTAATATTTTTTTTTTCAAAAAAGTATTGATGGTAATAGTTTTTTTCTTCAAAAATTTATTTCTGATAATAATTTTATTTACAAAATATTTCTGGTATTAAAACCTATTTTTACACTTTCATAATGCTTTTTACCTCAGTTTCAGGGTTAACTATTTGCCCATAGCTGGGACCCTAACAGGTGCTACCACCCTGGGTCAGAGTGGACCTGGGAACACCAGCAATTAAGAGGTGGTTCCACGCTCCTAAAAACCTCCTGATCAGAGGCATTGCTGTTGGACGTAGTTTATCGTCTTACCCAGGACGGAAAGTATTAAGAGATACGAAAAAATAGTTAGAAACAAAAGAAAAGTGTAATGACTTGCGATGTAATATCGAATCTCCTATATGGCAATGAAGGCCGGATATCTGTTTGGGCACGTGGCTAAGTGGTTAGAACGTTCGCTTTCTGACCGTGAAATCAGGGTTCGATTCTCACCTAGCTGTGAAAGTTTGAGATGGTAGAATTAAGGAATGTAGCATGTCTGAAAATTTGCCATGAAAATAACGATAGAGTAGCGAGAAGTTATAAACGTTTCGTCCCCGAGAAAGAGGCTGTATGGCGGGAAGTTAATTATCTCAAGATCGCGTAAACCGGATATGGCAGAAGTTTCCAACCCTTCCTCCTAATATATATAAATATATGTGTGTGTGTGTGTACTTTGCCCTTTCACCTGGTTTCCTAACTGTTTTTATATGACTTTCTTACCTTCCTCCTCCTTCATAACATTTTTTTACATTCTTTTCTTCTTTACTCGATTAATATTATTTCAGCCAGGAAAAAGTAAATGTTTATATCTGAGCAAGACCGGCATTAGGGCAGATATTACACCTTGATCTTAAGTCCCGTCACGTTACGAATCCCGCAACCTGTTAGGATCGTACGGCCACAATAAGCATTAGAGTCATAGCAACAGTTGTGTATCTAAGGTAATATAGCTGATTTTGAATTCAGTTTTTTCTTTTCCTAGACAGGTTGATAAACAAAGCTTCGCCTGCTCGTCCGGGTTGGTAGGTAGGTGATACTTGGGGCAATGTTAGCTCTCCCCCCCCCCATTCCCCGACCTACCAAATCCTTTCCCATTTACTCACCTCGACGTGGTGGATGACAGAATGAACCGAAGCTTCCGAACCGCGCGACGGATATGTCCGTTTCTAGAACTTATCTCCGACTTCAAGGATGGCGACTTTTTCAGCTAAGCGTAGCTTAGATGTGGCTCAAGGTTTAAAGTATGGGTTACCCAGTGAAGATCGAACTCACTAATGAGTCGGAATTGTTCTAGGAGACAAGCTTTCTAACCATTACACTGATCCCAAACATGACTGCTAACATAAAACAGCACCGGGATAGACCCTACTTCCGGTTTTGTTGTCACTTGATCTTCAAAACTCTCCTCATCCATTCCTTTATTCTCCCGTTACCCTTCGGTCAAAGTGGATGCCGCTTAGAAGACCGAACTTCAAAAATAACCTTCTGCACATTTTAAAAAGAAAGATAAATAGATAGATAGATAGATATGAACAGACTTAGATAGATAGATAGATAGATAGATAGATAGTATTATAAAAGAATAATAGAAGTACCTACAAACTGGCAAAATAACAGTGTGAATTTTTATTTCTTTCTCTGATCATCCTTCTCATTATCATCAGTTTCGTTGACCGGGGTTGGTCGTAGGGACTTTCCACAGCTGAGCAAATGACCAGCTTCCTCTGTATATCTCGGTTGCGTGCCAATACCGAGTTTCTGTAAATGATGCTCCATTCCACTGAGTGACGTCATCAGTTCATTTCTCCTCTGTCTGCCCCCTTATTCCTTTGCCTAAGGTGATACGTTTTAGGATGGCAGCGGGAAGATTATATCTTTTCTCACATAGCCTATGTTAGGTAGCAGATGAGACATATTTACGAAAACTAGCTCCGTATGACGCAAAGTTATAATGGCAATCAGTTTCACTCTACACAGCAACTTTTCTGAGATTCACGTATTTATTGGAATGCATCATCCTGTAAGATCATTTGAGCTTCTAAAGGGAAACTAGTCAGCAATGAGCTCACTTATAAAAAGATTTATAACTGCGGGGTCCTGTCAATCACAGACACCTTGAGAAAGTCTCAGCTAACCTGACTATCTTACTTTAATTTTTTGTTTCTAAGAATCGGCGGTGGCCGATTTCAATAGAAAATAAGGCTGCATGATATCTTTTCATAAGATTATCGACAATTAAAACGTGGGTACTTGGACATTTGGCCGATGGACATTTGGCCGACGGACATTTGGCCGACGGACATTTGGCCGATGGACATTTAACCGAATGAACATTTAACTGACAATGTAGTGGCGTACTTACATGTGTCTGTCACCCTCTTTATCGTAATGTGTTACATATGTTTATATTTATTTACTGGATTAATTTATAATTTCCCTGTTTATTTTTTACAGGATTTTAAAAAAAATCTATTCTGTGTATATTATATTTTACTTCAAATATTACTGCAAGATGATAAGTATTTTGAGTAAAAGCACATTTTACCGCAGCAAAAATCTTAAGCTTTTACGATATGAAAGATGTTTTTGTTTTGCTTTTAATAATCATTATCTGAAAGGGATGGACTAGATTTTATCTTACTGTTAAATACGAATAATTAGGTGTTACTTGTTACCCAAATACATTAAAATAATTTTAAAAATACTAATTTCAATAAACAAATATTAAAATAAGAAAACTTTTAATTTTAAATTTAGAAATTTAATCACTTGAAATTCAGTGGTAGTTATTAGTCCTATTCTACCTTATAATACTGCTCATTAAAATACTTAAAGTATTGCTTGTTACTATTTTTACTTGTACTTGTACGGCTAAATGTCCGTTCGGCCAAATGTCTGTCGGCCACAAAAACCTGGTACTTAGCTATCTTCAGTTGGTGAGAAATCGTTTGTTCTTCCACGACACTATAAATTCGGTGATAGTTTTTTGTTCTTTGTTGAACCCTACTACCAAGACAATGAAAAGAAAAGAAAGGAAAAAGAAAGAGCAAAGAAAAAGCAAAAGATATCAACCATACTACCAAGAGAATGGAAAGAAAAGAAAGGAAGAAGAAAGAGAAAAAGAAAGCAAAAGATATCAACCCGACTACCAAGAGAATGGAAAGAAAAGAAAGGAAAAAGAAAGAGCAAAAGAAAGCAAAAGATATCAACCATACTACCAAGAGAATGGAAAGAAAGAAAGAAAGGACAAAGAAAGAGCAAAAGAAAGCAAAAGATATCAACCATACTACCAAGACAATGGAAAGAAAAGAAAGAGCAAAAGAAAGCAAAAGATATCAACCCTACTACCAAGGTAGTAGGGTTGATTTCGTTTGCATCCTAATGCCTTTCTTTTCTTTCCTCTCCATTTTTTTATTGATTTCTTGCATGTACAACAAAATATATGTGGGGTTTGTGATGTCATTATGGAAGGTTAAAAAATCTCCACAACTACATTCACAATAAATAAAAATTTAAACTGTAACTAAAAAAATTTGATCTATGCACTCAAATGTGCAAAATGCAAGGTCATATATAGGCATCAGCTAAGCACTTAACAACAGTGTTGCCCTTCGCAAAAGCAACATCAAATTACCCGACAACAGAATACTCTTTGTATCCCAAGACATCTACAAATGCAATCAAAGCAAATTTAAAATTATGCCAATATACCAAACAGACAACTACTCTTTCTTACAAATTCAAGAAAAAATTCCATTTAAACCAGCACTGAACAGATGATAATCCTACACACATGGACCCACATCATGCACACATGACGGTCATGTGTGTGTGTGTGTGTGTGTGTGCATGCTGATTCCTTTTTATAAGACAGTATGTATATATGGGAATATATGCATGTGCAAGCTAACGGGGACAAGCCCGCACACTCGATACACAAAAATGGAAATCGATTTGACAGTCTCAAGGGTAATATAGGGATAGGAAAACATCTCTCATCAACACATCTATCATCACCAGGTCTCAGACCAAACATAATGTGTTTTATTACCACTTGGGCAGAAATGCACTTTTGCCAACAGTCCAGGCTCACTACAACTACAGAAAACGAACAATGAAACATTAAAATAACATAAGAAAAATTTATTCTTTTTATTTGCCTGAAGAAGGAGACGAGACTGGAAAGACGTGTAGCAGAACTATGAAGAATAAAATATAATATATATATACTAAAACAAATCCACATTATAACCAAAAACGTTTGCGGTTTCTCTCTTTTTT
Organism: Acanthosepion esculentum; assembly: GCA_964036315.1. Classification (NCBI taxonomy): domain Eukaryota; kingdom Metazoa; phylum Mollusca; class Cephalopoda; order Sepiida; family Sepiidae; genus Acanthosepion; species Acanthosepion esculentum. Next base: position 134,402,785 of record OZ038484.1, on the reverse strand, counting down.
TTAAATATATGTTTTTCTCTCGTTGGAGCAACTATAATATTTTCCCTCTATCTATCTATCTATCTATCTATCTATACTCAGGGTTAATAACACTAATACATACAATTTATTCAGTAACTGGTGCCCATCCCTACTGACAGTTTTACATCCTAACGGGTAGATCTGAATTATAAGAAAAACATCCGGATACTTCTAGAGTTGTATAAACATTTTCACACGTAGAAATATTTCAATTAACATTTGCACACACATAAGTACATCTATGCATATTGATTTCACCGGTCTTTAGTAATGTCTACACATGACCGAGCAGATTGAATTTCAGTCTATGGCGATGAAGAGTTGTTATTCTCAGGGAGGCCCCGTACCTTCAGCGCCTACTGGAACGTATGCTCAACCCAGACCTCAAGCATGGCTGATGCTAACCTCCGGGAGATAGTGACTCGTTTCGCCTTTTCAGGCTAACATTATTGGGTGACACGAAATAGAAAGACTATACTGAATCCATTGCCAGGTCAGCTGCAAAGAAAAGTTTGCTCACTGTGTCGTGGTAGACAACTTTTCTCTCCAGAGTATATCTTACATATCTATAAAGCTACCATTCGTCCATGCTGAGAATATTGCTGCCACATTTGGTTTGGTGCTTCTGCTATATATTTAGAGATTCTTGATAAAATCCAAAGAAGAATCAGCAATATTATTTGTCCTGACCTGGCATCTCCGTTTCAATCACATTTCCATCGCCGTAAAGTTGCTTCCCTTTGGCTTTTTAATAAATAAATTCATGGTAATTGTTCGGATGAACTTTTCAACATGGTATCTAGACTTTATGAATTATTTAAGTGTATTACTAGATAAGCAGCAAGGTCTCATCAATTTACAGTTGAATTGGCTAGATTTAGCCGTAAGTTCTATGCTAACAGTTTCTTATCTCAGGCTTCTCGCTTAAGGAACTCTCTGTGCTTTCCAGTTAACTTTGATCTGCAAAAAATTAAATGCAATGTCAATCGCTATCTACTATCTTCCTGATTACTTTTCTAATTCTTCCACACTCAGAAACCCATTGTGTCTTAGTGGCTTTAATATCTCGCATGCGGTAAATTCGATTAAGAAGGAAACAGTGGAACTCGGAAATGATCCATCGTTAAAGATGATGAAAAATGATCGGTTCCCTGAACCTAACTCTACCTGACCTGGCTCTACCTGGAACTAGCATTAGATGACCTAGCTCTACCTGACCTGGTTCAACCTGAACCTAGCCCTAGCTTACCTATATCTACCTGACCTGGCTCGACATAGACCTAGCCCTAGCTGACCTATATCTACCTGACCTGGCTCTACCTGGACCTAGCTCTACCTGAACCTAGCTCTACCTGACCTGGTTCAACCTGGACCTAGCTCTACCTGGACCTAGCTCTACCTGGCCTGGCTCTACCTGGACCGAGCTATACCTGACCTATATCTGACTGACCTGGTTCTACCTGGATCTAGCCCTACATGACCTATATCTACCTGACCTGGATCTACCTGGACCAAGCTCTGTCTGGACCTAGCCCTACCTGACCTGGCCCTACCTAGACCTAGCCTTAGCTGACCTGGCTCTACCTGGACCTAACCCTACCTGACCTATATCTAACTGACCTGGCTCTACCTGGACCTAACCCTACCTGGCATATATCTAACTGACCTGGTTCTCCCTGGAACTTACCGTACCTAGCCTATATCTACCTGACCTGGCTCTACCTGGACCAAGCTCTAACTGACCTGGTTCTACCTGGAACTAGCCCTACCTGACCAATATCTACCGGGCCTGGCTCTACCGTGACTTAGCTCTACATGGTCCTAGCTCTACCTGACCTGGCTCTACCTGGACCTAGTTATACCCGACCTAGCTCTACCTGACCTATATTTAACTGACCCGGCTCTACCTGGACCTAACCCTACCTGACCTATATCTCACTGACCTGGTTCTACCTTGACCTAGCTGTAACTGACCTGCCTTTACCAAGACCTAGCCCTACCTGGCCAATATCTACCTGACCTGGCTCTACCGTGACCTAGCTCTACCTGGTCCTAGCTCTACCTGAGCTGGCTCTACCTGGAGCTAGCTCTACCCGACATAGCTCTACCTGACCTATATCTCACTGACCTGGCTCTACCTGGACCTAGCTCTACCTGGACCTAGCACTACCTGACCTGGAACTACCTAGACCTAGCCTGAGCTGACCTGGTACTACCGGGACCTAAACCTACCTGACCTATATCGACCTGACCTGGCTCTACCTGGACCTAGCCTTAGCTGACCTGTCTCAACCTGGACCTAACACTTCCTGACCTATATCTACCTAACCTGGCTCTACCTGGACCAAGCTCTTCCTGGCCTAGCTCTAACTGACCTGGCTCTACCTGTACATAGCTCTACCTGACCTTGCTCTACCGTGACCTAGCTCTACCTGATCATAGCTCTACCCGACCTGGCTCTACCTGGACCTAGCTATACCCGACCTAGCACTACCTGACCTATATCTAAATGAGCTGGCTATACCTGGACCTAGCTCTACCTGGACCTAGCTCTACCTGACCTGGCCCTACCTAGACCTAGCCTTAGCTGACCTGGCTCAACCTGGACCAAGCCCTACCTGACCTATATCTATCTGACCTGGCTCTACCTGGACCTAGCTCTACCTGGACCTAGCTCTACCTGGACTTAGCTCAACATGACCTGACTCTAACTAGACCTAGCCTTAGCTGACCTGGCTCTGCCTGGACCTAACCCTACCTGACTAATATCTACCTGACCTGGCTCTACCTGGACCTAGCTCTACCTGGTCCTAGCTCTACCTGAACTGGCTCTACCTGGACTAGCTATACCCGACCTAGCTATACCTGACCTATATCTAACTGACCTGGCTCTACCTGGACCTAGCTCTACCTGGACCTAGCTCAACCAGACCTGGCTCTACCTAGACCTAGCCCTAGCTTACCTGGCACTACCTGACACTATCTGGACCTAACCCTACCTGACCTATATCTACCTGACCTGGCTCTACCTGGATCAAGCTCTTCCTGACCTAGCTCTAACTGACCTGTCTCTAACTGGACCTAGCTCTAACTGACCTGGCTCTACTTGGACCTAGCCCTACCTGACCGATATCATATCTGACCTGCCTCTACCTAGACCTAGCCCTACCTGACCTATATCTTCCTGACCTGGATCTACCTGGACCTAGCTCTAACTGACCTGGCTCTACCTGGACCTAACCCCTACCTGATCTATATCTACCTGACCTGGCTCTACCTGGACCAAGCTCTTCCTGACTTGGCTCTACCTGGGCCTAGCTCTAACTGACCTGGCTCTACCTGGACCTAGCTGTACCTGACCTGGCTCTACCTGGACTAGCTATACCCGACCTAGCTACTACCTGACCTATATCTAACTGACCTGGCTCTACCTGGACCTAACTCTACCTGACCTATATCTACCTGGACCTAGCTCTACCTGATTTTTAACATCTCAATGCGGGGAAACTGGCTGGTAACATTCAATGCCTCGAAAACCAAGCAAGTTACATTCTATCATCCCTGCTCGGATCCAGAAATATCACCAATTACGACGATTGGATGTTCTCTCAGAGAGGCCCCGTGTATTGAACGCCTATTAATACGTGAATCTCATACTTTCAATCCATCCCCAAAGGTAACAGAAGAATGGCCGGTTCCCTGTAGCGCTCCAGTAAGTACCTGACCTGATATCCTCTACCTTTACAAGAACCAGATCAAACTGAAAATGAAGTACTGTTCCCATATATGGGCAGAAACTGCCCAGTCTTCACTTTTCAGTCTCGATGGAGTACAAAGGGGTCTATGCAGGTTTGTGGGTGATTAACTATTTCCCGTCTTCCAATCCCTTTTTCACAGACGAAGAGTTGAACTCCTCTCGTTACTCGCTATTTCCATGGAAAGTGTTCAGACGAACTACACCGCTTAGTTTTTTTTACGATCATGCCACGCACAATGTAGCGAACCACCTTAATTCCCTTCATATTGCATCGTTGAGATCAGCTTTTTTTCCCACGAACAGCTACTTTGTGGAAGGGGATGCGTCCCCGATCTCTACAATTTTAGCAAGTTTAAGTGTAGGGTTAAGCGATATTTTCCCAACATATCCTCATAAACTATGCCTCTTAACTCTTACTCTGTAATATTCTACCTTAAGTAGCTGTTGGGCCTTGTAAAAGGTAAAATTATTATAAAAATAAACTATCATATATTCAGACCCATGCACAGAGCATTATTAAAGGGACGTGGTTTAAATATCTTTTGTATAAATTTGGGCTTCGATCAGCTCATTGCTGACTAGTTTCCCTTTAGAAGCTCAAATGATCTTACAGGATGAGTCATTCCAGTAAATACGTGAATCTCAGAAAAGTTGCTGTGTAGAGTGAAACTGATTGCCATTATAACTTTGCGTCATACGGAGCTAGTTTTCGTAAATATCTCATATGCTACCTAACATAGGCTATGTGAGAAAAGATATAATCTTCCCGCTGCCATCCTAAAACGTATCACCTTAGGCAAAGGAATAAGGGGGCAGACAGAGGAGAAATGAACTGATGACGTCACTCAGTGGAATGAAGCATCATTTACAGAAACTCGGTATTGGCACGCAACCGAGATATACAGAGGAAGCTGGTCAGGTGCTCAGCTGTGGAAAGTCCCTACGACCAACCCCGGTCAACGAAACTGATGATAATGAGAAGGATGATCAGAGAAAGAAATAAAAATTCACACTGTTATTTTGCCAGTTTGTAGGTACTTCTATTATTCTTTTATAATACTATCTATCTATCTATCTATCTATCTATCTATCTATCTATCTATCTATCTATCTATCTATCTATCTATCTATCTATCCAAGTCTGTTCATATCTATCTATCTTTCTTTTTAAAATGTGCAGAAGGTTATTTTTGAAGTTAGATCTTCTAAGCGGCATCCACTTTGACCGAAGGGTAACGGGAGAATAAAGGAATGGATGAGGAGATTTTTGAAGATCAAGTGACAACAAAACCGGAAGTAGGGTCTATCCCGGTGCTGTTTTATGTTAGCAGTCATGCTTGGGATCAGTGTAATGGTTAGAAAGCTTGTCTCCTAGAACAATTCCGACTCATTAGTGAGTTCGATCTTCACTGGGTAACCCATACTTTAAACCTTGAGCCACATCTAAGCTACGTTTAGCTGAAAAAGTCACCATACGTGAGGTCGGAGATAAGTTCTAGAAACGGACATATCCGTCGCGCGGTTTGGAAGCTTATGTTCATTCTGTCATCCGCCACGTCGAGGTGAGTAAATGGGTAAGGATTTGGTAGGTCGGGGGATGGGGGGGAAGAGCTAACATTGTCCCAAGTATCACCTATCTACCAACCCGGGCGAGCAGGCGAAGCCTTGTTTATCAACCTGTCTAGGAAAAGAAAAACTGAATTCAAAATCAGCTATATTACCTTAGACACACCACTGTTGCTATGGCTCTAATGCTTATTGTGGTCCTAAATTTGTCTTCATACACCATTCAGCCGAGATGTACGCTGCTAAATGGCGAAACTATCATACCTACAATAGGGGCCCAATTGATGTGAATGTTCTGACTACCTAGCTACCAGGAAATATCATCAAAAAGACTAATGCACACTAATATATCTTAAGTACTTCACGCAGCTTAAACAAAATGTATCTGTTTTCTGAATATAAAATAACTTGGTCAGTAATATTCGTTGATATCCATGTGTTTGTGCAATGGTTAACGGAGCGGAAATTGGAAAACGGTGAGCTATTATGTTACCTTCACTGTGGTCCAAATGCCCTTGAGAATGGCATTAATCCATAACTTCTCCTCCTCCTCCTGCACCATCTACGTGTGAAATAGTAGGGTAGATTGGGATCAGTAGCCTTGTGCGGTAGCCAATCCACGGAAAGAATAATTGTGAATTCAAACCTGTTGAGAAATCGACGGGAAATCACGTCACTATATTTCCCAAGAAATCATAGAAATTTGCAGATAATAATAAGAATAAGAATAATAAGAATAAGAATAATAAAAAAGAATGTGTGGAGAGCCATGATCACCTACATCCTGGCATTTTTTATTTTAAAAAGTCATCTAACATTTCGATAATTCGCCCAGAGAAATGTAAATATTTTCTGAAATTTGTCTATATTTCTGAGATGAGGTATTGTAATTATTTACATTGTTCGGACTGTTGTCCTCATCTTTGGTGTTATATTCACGACGTTTCGGCCTTCTTCAGGTGATTGAAATTTCGAAATTTCGGGGTAGAGCGTTCTATTTCCACGTACCATGCCACTTACGGATATCTCAGTTTCAGTTATTGGTATTTTAGTAACTCAACTCTCCAAGTTTTGTTCATCCCTGCTGTGGCCAGGTATTGAACAGGTATTGGGCCAAGTAACTGAATTTACTTCAACCAATGCTTTTATCCGCTAAGGTCATTTGGGCCGAAGCGTCACGAATGTGCCAACAAAGATGAGGACAACAGTCTGAAGAATGTAACATTTTTGAAATCGTTTATTTCTTAAGGTATTTTCATTAAACATTTTCATTAGACGACTGTCAAAATTGCAGTTGGGGATAATGGCTATTTTTGCCCGTGGCTCGTCACAATTTCTTATTTCTATGGATGTCATGTCAATGACATTAATGCTAATCATTAATATCATTGACTTGGCATCACGGAGAACACACTAAAATTTTCAGCTATTGTGTAATTAAACCCTTGACTTTTTACGGAATGGCTTTGTTGGCAAAGGTCCTACGCGCACTTCCATATGTGCGTGTGTTCGTCGTCGCAACGGTGGGATTGATTGATTTATCAAGACCTTAGTGATGATGAAAAATAACTGATGATATTCATAGCTGGCAATAGTAATAAATGATGTTGAATGCTTATGACAATGATGACGGTTGACAAGGGTGATGTGTGCATGTCATATCAAATTTCTCCCCTTTGTTGGACAAGTCGATCTGCTGTCGCTGTTCTGTCGCTGTTCTCTTTCCTTTATTTTTCATTTCTCTTTTCTCTCATTCACATGAATGACAAAAAAAAAAAAAAAAAAAAAATCATTGTCCCACGCAGCTGTTGTCGCTAACATAGCAAAAGGAAATCGCAAAATTGGGGGAAAAAATTAGATAAACGAAAAAAAAAAAAGAAAGAAAGAAAGAAAGAAAGAAAGAAAGAAGAGAAAATGGTTTTGAAATGAAGCGGAAGAGAAAAGGGGATGAGATAGCAAGGGGAGGAGTTAGAAATTTTGAGATTTTTTTTTTTCAGTTCATTCCTCAATTTGTTTCTTTATTTTTTAGTTATTATTTCCTTTCAAATTTTATATTTTTTTTCGTTATTTTTGTTAAAGAAAATAAACGAATAGAAATGATACAGAAAAATAAAAAATAAAATTATTAGAAGTTAAACTAAGTCTCAAAACTGAGCAAATATACAGACTTACGTATTGAAACGAATCTAGCTTTGCAGTATAAATAAGGAAAAATTCGCCCTCCACACGTGCGCTGAATAATTTGACTTAGATCTATTTGAGCTCATACATAATAATACACAGAGGGCTGTAACATACACACACACACACACACACACACACACATATATATATATATATATGAAATAACAAACACAAATATGCACAAAAGAATAGATATATTGGATCGTTTCTGTTAAATGACTCCAACATAAAAAGAATTTATATTTACTAAAATTCACAGCAAATTCTCCCAGATCGAGGCCCTTCCATTGCACTCCAGTTGGGTTGACCTTTGCGATGGCCGCAAATGTGAGCGAATCGGGTGCGCCATTTCTAAGTGTGGGATCTAAATTTACACTCATCCCTATAAAGAAACCAAAAATGGATTTTTTTTAATTGTTTAAATTTCTTTGTAAGTACCTCGAATATCGTCTGCACTTACGAAATCTGAAAAACTACCTGATTTTTGGTCATTTTTCGTTCTGAGGGTTGCGGTAGTTTTAATTTTTCGAAAGAATGCCAAAAATTTAATAAAAAACAAACTGTCATTTACAATTTATAATTTCTTAGTGTGAATTAGTATTTGCGATAAGTAACTTTACATTATTTGGGGGTGAAAAAATCCAAATATGCATAAAAAACACATATATTACTGAAATAAAAGAAATTGAATATTTGTTGACCACTTTCCACAATGATAGTTAGCAGAGTTGCTACTGAAGTAACTCTAGTATTTTCTTATTTCAATATCCATGTTTGATTTTGGGAGTAAAAATGCTGTAAATATCTAAAAATCAATTTTAAAGAAGCCATGCCTCTAAAATTAAAAACTTTGAAATAACAAAATTGTTTGGCATGACACTTTTAGGAAGTAAGCTTTCAATTTATTCTGACAAAATGATATTCTTTCTACAGCATTCATTTTGCTTGACTTCTTAAGATCTGAATAAGTTTTTTATTTGGCTATTTGTAAGGTAAGTTTTTAATATATATATATGATAAAATATATTTTTAATGTATGCTATATTTATAGCTTAAAAGTACTCAGTATACAAGATAGAGCGTGTGTAAATATAAGCCATGTAGAGACAGGGTTCAAATCCAAATAGCGACAGCCGGTTCCATGTTTGAACGGACTTTTCTAGCCATTCGGTGTTGAACACTATCCACACTCATACAGCAATCGCTATCACTTGACTTAAAATATTTTTGCCCTTACTTGCCTTTAAAGGGGTGCTCTTTTCCGTGCTGGTGGTGCTACATGCCTCACGCTGCGAATTTTTTCTAAGCTCTATACTAAACATTAAATCTGTTACGAAAAAAGAACTAAGCAAAATGAACACAAAACGATCATCTTTAAAAAAGGACTCGTAACTGGAAAAACCGAATGAAAAAAGAATGTTAACAACAAATGCTTTTTCACACCCAACCCAGTTCTGCGGAATCAGAATCAACGTTGAGTTTAAGCAAGCGAATGATCCAATTAGAGTGAAGTGCCATGCAGATTTAAATTTTTCCCACTTGTGACGAATGCAGCTATCGATTTTTTTTTGCATGCTAGCATGCTAGTTAACATTCGTGTCAGTCAGCTGTTGGCTCTCACGCTGGCCAATAGAATCTTCCTGCCTATTCGTGGCAGCCAGCTATAGGCGCTCACTCTGGCCAGTAGAAAATGACCGCAAACTACATGAAAACTACCGTAGAAGCATGAAAAAATCAATTATTTCCACTATCAATGGGAGTTGGGAAATGCAAAGTCGGTCGGCCCTTTTACTAACTTGGAGCATATGCATGTAACTTTTGGTGCAAATCCGTCGAAAATTGCGACCGTGCATTCGTTACACACACACACACGCGCACGCACACACACACACACACACACACACACACACACACACACACACACACACACACACACACACACACACACATCCTGCCTTATATATATATATATATATATATATATATATATATATATATATATATATATATATATATATATATATATATATATATATATATGTGTATGGATATTGGATATTGAAGTCAAAACCCAGTGGCGACTGTCTGTTTCATGCTTAAACGCCCTCGTCAAGCCATGACGATTACGTTTAAGCATGAAACAAACTGTTGTCACTAGGTGTTGACCTCAATGTCTATTATCTATCTATTATATCTTTTATATCTGTATATACATATAGATATAAAAACATTTCGTTCCGGAAATAAGCCAGTTAAGAAGAGTTCTCTGAACGATCTTTGAGGGATATTTGTTGAATATTTTAAGCAGCCTTCATGCAACCATACGTACAATGCCTAATTCCGTCCGACTAAATCGTTAGAATCATTCTGTTGCTATAAATATTGTTTGCTTTATTTCATTCTAATGAAACCGAAAGCTATTTACATTATTCGGACTATTGTCCTCATCTTTGTCGCCATATTTATTACAACATTTGGCCTGTCACCAAACGCCTTTATCCACAAGGACACATGGCACAATGGATAAAGGCGTTGGTTAGATCCAGGGACAGGACCCAAATAGTGTGAGTTCAATACCTGGTTAAGGCAGTGGAGAACTTGGAGAGGGGAATTCACAGGAGATAACTGACAACTGACATCCATTAAACATGGCACGTGGAACTAGAACAGTCTACCCCAGTGAGCGAAATAAAGGGTTCAGTTCGACATTCCAACCACCTGAAGAAGTAATAAACGTAATAAATATGGCGACAAAGATGAGGACAATAGTCAGAATAATGTAAATAGTGTACATACTACCTCATCTCAGAAATATAGACAGAATCCGACAACTATTACGATGGACATTACTTTCAATGAATCCTTACCGGATCTCTATACTAGAAGAATCAGTTTGTACTTTAGTAGATAAAATCCTCGTTTAGTGGAGACTATTTTAAATGACATGAAATAATTCTTTTGCAATCGTCTTTCATCATTAGATTCTTACATCTGTCAAATTCAGTAAAACATTAAATATACACGGATGTAATAAACAGGATTGGTTTTATGCCAATTATATTAGGTTAACTAAGAAGCAATTCCGTTTCTTGAAACCAATTGTAATGACAAGTGTATCACCCTAACTACGAATCGTACGTGGCAGTTAATAATAAATTTGGTGTACTCTAATATATCTTAGCTTTTTTCACGTCAGTGGCAGCGTACACCGTGGATTAAATGAAAACTGTTGTTCTCCTCTTTGACAAAGTTCGGCTACGTAGAGCAAGAATAACACAGGACAATAATTGGGACCCTGTTAGACCAACAGTGTCCCAATTATTGTCTTGTGTTATTCTACCCAAACCGTTATTTTCACCTGACTTTGCACCAACCGATTATTATCTGTTTCGATCATAGAAAAACATTTTGGCGGGAAAAATTCCTTTAACATAACCAGATCCAAGAGTTTATAAGAAAACTGTTTCAACTCAAAACCTGCAGAATTTGAGTGAAATTGAAGTCGACTTCTATGTTCCTTTATGTCTAACAACAACCGTAGCGTAATAGGAGATAGTATAAACCAGTTCTTTGAAATCATTCTTATGACTTCTGTAAATAAAAGTTTCAAATAATAATAAAGTTTCAAATGACTTTTGACCAACTCGAGTAATCTGACCCTGATGTGCCCGTAACCCGAAACTATTTTTTCCAATAGGAATCAATGTAGAGAAAAAAAGTCACAGTACAATAAAATTGGAAAAGAAAAGCACAACACACGAATGTATACAACATGGCGGTCGACTCAGAAATTATTCCGTTCGGGTTAACTCGGTTCGACAATGTTCGATAACTGAAATTTTGTTCGATAAACGAGACAATCTTCATCTTGAATTTTCTGTTCGAAAATCGATTTGTTCGACATGTGAGACGTTCGAGAACCGAGGTTGTACTGTATTTTAATTTATGGACAAGTTCATTTCTATTATAACGTAATTGCAACGAATTGACAAAGAAAATCATTTGAGTGGTATTAGAGATCATGCGCAATGTATTGCCATTTTTAAATCGCCTTCAATGCTGTTCAGTCGTCATGAATTTTGATATTTCAAAAACATATATATATATATATATATATCACGCGTTATTTACTTGAAATATACGACCAATCAAAGGAAAAGCAATCGGGAAAATACGAAACCAAGGATATTGGATTATTTACAGTGTTTACATTGTTGGGACTGTTGTCCTCATCTTTATTGCCATATTCACGACGTTTACACGCCGACCTTCTTCAGGTGACTGGAATTTCGAAATGAACCCTTTATTTCGTCCACCAGGGTAGATTTTTCTATTTCCACGTGCTATGCCTCTTCCAGATATCTCAGTTATCTCCCTTTTAACTCAACTCTCCAAGCTTTTGTTCACCACTACAGTAGCCACGTATTGAGCATACACAAACTCTTTAGGTGAAGTCATTGGATTTAACCAACGCTTTTATCCACTGGACCATGTGTCCTTGAGGACTATGGCAATAAAGATGAGGACAACAGTTCGAAAAATGTAAATAATATAAATAATTGTAATATCTCATCTCAGAAATAGAGAGAGACAGATAATAATAATAATAATAATGATAATAATAAATTTAGAATAAATTATTCTTGTTCATGATTAATTAAATAGCAGTTAATTATTTGTAGACTGAAAATTGTCTAAATTGCACTTAATTATTTTAGTTAATTATATGCAGTCTGAAATGATGTGCTTTTTTAAAGACCATTTCAATTGATTTCTGGAGTCAACTATATTATTAAAGAGGAGCTGATTCTCTGTCCGTCACACACTACTTGGCCCTGACTTTGCATGCGCGTATGCAACATATATATATATATATATATATATATATATATATATATATATATATATATATATATATATATATATGTGTGTGTGTGTGTGTGTGTGTGTGTGTGTGTGTGTGTATGTATATATATATATATGTGTGTGTGTGTGTGTGTGTTTTGAACAATAAAAAATATTAAAAAATTAAAATTTTCAGACACACTGGGTTGTATATTAGTATTTTTTGTTTTATTATTTCAATTAGGTTCCTCGGCTATTTTCGGCCAGCATGGCCATCAGCAGGAGAAAAAATCCCTGCTTGTTAGTAGCAGTGAACTACAGGCGTGAATGACTGTTTCTGAAGAAAGTAAACATTATCTGTAGTTTCATATGTTTTTTTTATCGTTAATCTTGGTCAGTCCTTCTGTTGGCCAAACGACCTCTTTCAAGTTGTTTTTAAGATAGAGGATGGCAAATTCTTGACTAAGAATTCTCTCCTTGGTCGTATTGACACATTTATTGGTTGCTGGGAATGGGGTGTGTGTGTTAAGTGTATGTTATCTTTTAGTTCTTTGGGAGTATGTGTATGTGTATATATTTATGTTAGTGTCTTTATAAGCGTGAGACCTCAACACGTCAGCAAGCATGTCTGTCTTGTATGGGTGGAAATGTGTTTTGAGGCGCAAAATCCATTTGTCTTCATGTTCCTCTAGTATTTTTCTAAGGTTATCTTTTCTGTCTATTTCTATTTTTTCAGTTATTGTGAATTTTGCATGGCTTTTAAAATCACACACACACACACACATACACAAGCACACGCGCGCGTGTGTGTATGTTGTGGATGAGTGACTCAATATGCTTGTACCACTTAATGCACGCGCGAGAACGCACTTGCACACTTTGACTTTGAAATAAAACACTGAAATAATACTTTCCCCTCCTACTTACTGTAGCCAAACCCTACACTGGGCTGAGCAATAAGGTTATAAATTTGGAGACATTATTTTTAAAACCATAAACTGTCAGGTAATTATAAGATTTTATTGAAGTCTTTTAAAATTATACGGTAATGAAAAAATTATTTTTCAAGGTTTTTACAAATTATTATATAGAACTATTTCAGGTCTGTCATTGAATTAGAATAGACATGCGTACATATACATACAATTTGAATGAAATCGAAGGCGACATCTGTGTCGCAAGAGCTAATGTTCCTTTCTGTTTGGCAACAACCTGAGCGTAATTGCAAATAGTATAAATCTCAGAAGTCATTTTTAGGACTTCTCTATTTAAACTGTATAAATTTTCTAATTAATATGTATTTTGAATATGTATTTTAAATAGAAAAAAACATTTTAGTTTTGAAATTTGATCATCTTGCCGTAAGCGAATTAATTTCTTACACTTCATCTAAACAAAAAAGATTTTTCCATAATTTTCGATCCTTTGTCGATGGCATTACGTTTCTGCCATCTAAAAAGCCGAAAACATTAGAATGTAAAGAATTGGTATTCTGATTTTCATCCCAGCATTTCAGCTTCTTCGCAGGAGCCGCTACTTTCTGGAGCAGAATACCAAGTGGATGCCTCCCCGAACACTATAATCTTCTTCATGTCTAGAGCCAACTGTTACCGATCGTACATATCGTCATAATCTGCACTTACCTACCACTTCCCAACTCCTACCTCCATACAACAACCTCATTTAGAAAATCCTCGAAATTGAATGGATGCTGGACCTTGTGAACATATAGTAAAAAAAGAAAAAGAAAGAGAAAAAAATCTCTGTACGAAGAGAAGTTATCATTATTTACACACGGACAATTATCTTTCTCTTTGTTGTTATTACCATAACGTTTCGGTTGTTGTGTCCTGTCTTCATCAGGTGCTTGTCACTCTGAGTAAGTAGCATCAGTAGTCTCATCAGCACTTCGACGTGATGCAATGGCTAACAAGTTTGTCTCGCTAGATCAGTTACGACTGACTAGTGAGTTCGATCTTCAGCGGGTGCCCACTACTTTCAGCCTTGTGTCACATCTAAGCTATGCTTAGTAGGTTGATTATGCTTATTGCTTCAAGTTCTACATTTAGACTATTGTCCCGTGGATTAAACCGTTACTTCGTGAATTTGGTAACACAGTAATTGTGAGTTCAATCCCTGGTTTGGGTAGTGCAGACCTAGGCTCATAAAATAAAGCGAGCAAATACCTGCGCAGTACCAAATAAGAATTTGACGCGATATACAAAGACATGGAGATCGGAATGAGAACAGTCTACATCCGTAGACTAAATAAAGGGTTCAGTCCTTGAAGATTACCCGAATCGACAAAGCACTTAATGAAGGTCGGTGGTTACAACGGTTGAAACATTGTGATAATAACGACAAAGATGAGGACAATAGTCCACGTGTAAATAATGAATAGAAATCATTTGCATATAGATGCAAATAGATTCAAACTTCGCTCCCAGGTTCTGAATAGGAACTCTTTATACCAGTGTAGTGATAACGTATATGGTGTCTTTTAATTTAAATCCTGAAAGTTTTGTTTTTGTAGATAGTCTAACCTTGAAATAATATATCATCATATTATAATTCTGTTTGTTCTTGAGTTACTTCGTTAATTAATTAGTTGGTCCGTACGTTACACTGTGTCAATACCTCATAAATAATGGACTGTTCCGTATTGATCGCGAAGAAAGACGAGAAAGATACGTCAGAGACGCCGTTTGTTTTCAGTAAGAAGGAATGAAAGAATGAAAGAAAGAAAAGATAAAAGAGGCGACAACCTTCTTATTTGTTTAATGTCTACTTTAATGGAAAGGCTTGTAAATTTAAAATCTTCATTTGTACCCACTTACTTCTTTAAAGAATGACTTGTATTCACACATCTGACTGTTATTGTAATATTTTGCTAGAGTTGTTAAGCTCAAACGATACAATAGAGGAATTTCTATGGGTATTTTATAGTCGTAGAACTCGCCATGAGATTATTTAGTCATTAACTTACTTAAGTATTAAGATTCATCAGAAAATTAAAATAGTTAAGCCGTGAAATTTTCCGGGATATTTCTAGTATTCATTTATGAAGCAATGAGGCAGCATATGGAATTTAAAGCTTTTTTCTTGAGAGTGAGCGAAACCTGCGTAATGATGTTTGCGTTGGAAACTTGATCTTGGGGAGAAGGATGGAACACTCGCTGTGGGGATAGAATCGCATTCAGTTAAGCGAACGACACCCGAGTCTTTATTCTATTCACTTTCGTTTGCTCCTCCGGTGACATTTTCGACATAATAGCGACAACAGCTAACATGAAAAAAAATCATATATTTATTATTTATTGATAATATTTAATAAATATTTCGATCCGACTCCATTATCTGAAGAGTTAAAGAGAAAAGGGGGAAAGGAAAGACAGTGGAGCAAGCAATTGCGAATATAATTAAATAAAAACGAACCTTCGGGCAAATATCATTTTGACATTTGAACAAGAAAAAAGAAAAAAAAAGACAAAATCAGATATGGGAAAAAGAAAAACAAATATGAAAGAATGAAAAGCGAATAAGAAGAGAAACAAATATGAAACGCGGTTAACTGACTCAGCAGATATTAATTTATTTCTTTAAAAGATAAAGGCGCAAAGAAAAATTAATATATTTTGTGAAGCGGCATATTAATACAGATATCATATATATACATACATATATATATATATATATATATATATATATACATATATATATATATATATGTACATATATATATATTTATATATATTTATATATATGAATATATTCATATATATATATATATTCATATATATATATATTCATATATATATATATATTCATATATTCATATATATTCATATATATATATATATATATATATATATATATATATGAAAGAAAAATGTGAATATCGAAAAAATATCCACACTTAAGCGACATCAGTTATAAATGTAATTTTTAATATATATATATATATATATATATATAAAGCCGAGATGAATACGTCTGTGACAAACTGAAGTAGACATATGCGCATGTGCAAAATTTGTTCCAACTTAACTATGATGACATTGCATTCCGAAAGAGAATTCATTACATTTTATAAGTAGTTTATATCGATATATATTGTCTGAAAATGTTAATTTTTCAATATTTTTTATTCTTCAAAACATGTATATATATATATATATATATATATATATATATATATATATATATATATATATATATATATATATATATATATATATATATATATATATATATATATATAATAAAATGGCTTAAACACTAATATTCCATGGTCATAATTTATTCCATTGGAATCATAAATACGCTCCAATTCATCAGACCTACAAATTCAAAAAGAAAACGTATTTACGATTCCGATGGAATAAATTATGACCATGGAATATTAGTGTTTAAGCCTTTTCATTATATATACTTACTCAGTCCTGGACATTGAGTTCTACCTGGATTCTATCCTATTTTTTATACATATATATATGTATGTATGTATGTATATATATTTATATATTTTAGATATATGATTGCATATGTATGTGTATATTTTCCACTAATATTATCTCTCTCTCTCTCTCTCTCTCTCTCTCTCTCTCTTTCTATATATATATATATATATATATATATACATGTATTTATGTACATTCGTTTCTTAGTTTTTGAATTCATATTTTTACATAAAATATATCTCAAAATTTATGCGAAACATTTGTTACAAACAAAACGCAAATCAATGAAAGGAAAGTGAATATTTGTTATTATTGTTTTCTAATAATGGTTTTTTGTTCTTGTAGTCGATTGAGAAATTGAAAAAATAGGAAAAAAAAAAAAGAAAAAATAATAGGAAACTTAAAATTATGAAAACAATCTATATAACGATCTATATAAACAACTGAAAAGGCAAACTTAGCGACAACAGCTAATATTTTCATTTTTGTTTGTGCAGTTTATTGTCTATTATCGTTATAATTTTCTTTCTCTATTATTATTGCAATCAACATTATGGAAATAATAATTAACATTATTGTTAATTATCCTTAAATTCTTTGTTCTTCGTATATCTTTTCTCCGTTTTTGTCATTATGAAATAAAAAGCAAACAACTATTTTTCTTTAAAACGTTGTCTGTTTTCTTAATATCACTTCATTCTCTTCGAGTTTCGCTGACCCTGAGAAATCAAAAATCATATCAGTTATTAAAATAAGATTGTATGGTTAGCGACAACAGCTAAAGTAATCAAGAGAAAGGGAAAAATAAATATTCATAGAAACAACTTCCACTGCCATTCATTCGGTTGACCACACGAATGGCTACACACTGATAAAATGGCTATACACAAGCATGTGTTATCGCACGCACACACACAGAGAGAGAGAGAGAGAGAGAGAGAGAGAGAGAGAGAGAGAGAGAGAGAGAGAGAGAGAGAGAAAAATCAAATTAACACGAGTGGTGAGAGCATCATAATTAATTACATCAAACAGTATAAAGATAACGAAAAATGAGAAAATTGGCAGTTAATTGCTGAAACCTCCTGAAGAGTGGACTGAACAATTACGGAAAGGTTCATCTACGAAATTCTAAATTCGAGGTTCTGAATTTCACGGATCAATTTTCTTAGTGCTGTTACAAAACTGTGTAAGAAAGACGCCGTAGTTTTGGTTATTTTTTTTTCATTTTCCCAGGTACTTTCAATTTCCTCTATGATCATCTACAGGGGTGAATTGTTAAAACAAATATTAATGCAATTGATTGTTGTGAATTTTTTTGTAATTGCACATGAACACGTTCCGTTATAGTGCATTCACATTAAGAATATATAAGGGAGGTAACTTAGTTTACATTTTTATTACTAATGTTTTAAAAATACTCAATCTGCAATTAAAAAAAAATTTTTTTTTATAATTTGAGCATCTCAAAACATTGCTTTTATAGACATTTTAAAACATTGTTTCTATACTCATAATTATTTTTATTTAGTGTTGGTTTATTTTTTGTATAGAGCGCTTCGAGAATTTGAAGTTTTTGTTTTTTATTTTCATGGTGGAGTATACTTCTATTGTCAATTAATATTTTTCAAAAACAAATGTGGACAGGAATGTTCTTTTAAATGTTGTCCAATAGAACTTGAATCCGACATGTGTAAAGTAAGCCGTCTAGTTACTGTTGTAACCAGAATATATATATTTCCTCTTTTGTCCGAGATACAATATCCCAAAGGACATTTAAATTAATATACAATGTTGGTGTTTTGCAAAGCATTAGTTGCCGAAGAAGAAATATTGCTGATGATTAAGTTGGTTGTATTAAATTTAGTATAGTATATAATTAGTTTTATTTTTTTTATTGAGATCAATGGTGGATATATTAGTACATTCACCCTTGAAGCTGATCCCGGATGAGATTGAAAGTACTTGGGAAAATGAAAATGAAAGAGAAGAAAAAAATCTGCGTCGCCTTCCTTAATGAATTTAATATCAACATTAAGAAATCGATAAGAGAAATCAAGAGGATCAAAAAAGAATTAATAAACATAAGGTAATATTAATCAGCTTAAGTGACATACTTTTATTCACATTAATCCCTCGTAAGTAAGTTGATAAATACTTTCACGACATGAGAGGATACTCTGGGAAGATGGCGGTCAGCAGATCAATTAACATTTTCAGCAAAGAGGAGGGAACGTTAAACTCCGAGATAATACGTGATCAACCAATGAATCTGGACAACAATTTTGGACATGTGACACACACACACACACACACACACACACACACACACACACACACACACACACACACAGCATGTTTTTCTCGATGATAGAAGAAAACTTGCTCGCTGTTACCATAATCATACAAGGCTGTACCAGCTTTAAGATGTTTATCATAACTACTCTCATTCAGCACTCTTCATTCGACGACAGACGGATCTGCTACTACGTTGACCTATCGATCGTAACAGGTCAGAACGTTAACCACGCCTCTTTTTAGCACTCTTTCCATATTCCCTCAGGGGATAAATGAATATAGCTCTCCACAAATTGACTTTTGTTGGTTTAAGTCTTGCAGCTTCACGTCAACTTTGTTTTGTGGTACTTTTATCCATGTCCCTTCAGGACGTGAACGAATATGGCTCACCACAACTTTCCGTTTTTCGTTGCTCAATGTCTTGCTTCTTTACAACATAGGTTTGTTTTTGTTTTTGTTTATGTTGCAAGTTTCCACCATCAATGCACTCAAACTAATCAAATAGGTTATTCGGTGTATTCATCTACCTCGCTTGCCTTCAATATTAATATTAAGTTTTCTTTTTTTCATTTTGTGCCCTAAACATTTAGATGTCTAAAAGATTATCCAATAATCGAACAAATAAAAAAACCCGAGTATTTTGAGAGTAAAAAATGAAAGAGGTGTGAAGGTATTGAAAACTATAGAAGATAATACAGAAACCTAAAAAACACGATCACCTTAATACGCGGACCATCGCCAGTGCAACAAATCCAGTCACCATAATGCGCCCTTCCATTTTTCTGCATGCTAGAATAAAATAAACGGTACACACACACACACACACACACACACACACACACACACATATATATATATATATATATATATATAATGAGATGCGATGAGATGCATCGAAACATGACTTCATTTATGTAGCGGATTTACATGTTCTAATCTAATATCCTATTATAAAATATATATATATATATATATATATATATATTTACGTATATATATATGTATATATATATAGGTATATATATATATATATATATATTTAGGTATATATATATATATATTTAGGTATATATATATATATAGGTATATATATATATATTTATGTATATATATATATTTATATATATAGTTATATATATATATTTATATATATTTATATATATATTTATGTATATATATATATATAGGTATATATATATATTATATATATATATATTTAGGTATATATATATTATATTATATATATATTTAGGTATATATATATTATAGTATATATTAGGTATATTTTAGGTATATATATGTATATATTTAGGTATATATATATATTTTATATTATATATATATTTAGGTATATGTATATATATTTAGGTATATATATATTTAGGCATATATATATATATTTATATATATATATATATTTAGGTATATATATATATTTATATATATTTATGTATATATATATATATATATATATATATATATATAGGCATATATATATATTTAGGTGTATATACATATTTAGGTATGTATAAATATATTATATATATATATTTAGGTATATATATATTATATTATATATATATATATTTAGGTATATATATAATATATTATATATTAGGTATATGTATATATCTATATATTAGGTATATATATATATTAGCTATATTTTAACATCATGTTTTCATTAAGACATGTCTCATTAAATAATTTAGACAACTTTTGTCTACTTATTTTTACTTATTTTTAATATGATCCCCTCATAATTACGGACAATTTTGTTAGCATCCTTATTAAAGAAGAAAGAAAGTTACCATGTTGATGCATATTCATTTTATTCCGAGTACTTTCGATATTTGTCATCAGGGTCTTGTTTTTTCTAAGACAAAAAATTGATCTGTTCATCATTTTCTAAGACAAAATTGTTATGTTCATATGAAAAGTGAATTGTTTATGTGTGAAGTAAAAAAAAACATCATTGTACAGCACATATCCTTCGTGTATTTTTGTATTGTAAAGATGCCACCAATACATTTTATACCAATATGACCATTAATACATTTTATGTATAGTCGAAGCCATAAAACTGTATTCAACATATTTAGATTCCGACATTAAATAACAAATAGAGGTTGATATGCCGCTAAGCATAATCAAACAATCAATCAAAAGTATCAAAAGTATCGATTAGAATCCCTCAGGATGATAGAATAAGAAACACCTAGGAAGCGTTTATAAATTTAAAATGAGTTATGGAAGAGAAAGTTCCATAAGTCATTTCCAAAGATTTCTGATGAAGCTTAAATAAAAGCGAAACGTTTTAAATTTATAAATATTTTCTATTTGTTCCTTGTTCTTTCACACATACTTAAACAAGCAGAACTCAGCCTTGGTATCATGTTAACAGAATGGAAAATTAGATATCTGGGTCGGAATTAAGAGAAGGAGAAGACTTGAAAAAATACAATAGTTATTTAACACACTTGCCTGTTCCACCATTATAGCCCACACGAATTACCTTTTCCGTCTATACTAACGGGATAGCTCTGATTATAAGAAACACCCTCTTTGTGCCGCTCTTAATAAGTGCACAAGTACCCTCAACGATGCTGTGTCGTTGCTCAGCGATAGCACGAGGCACCGTCTAGTCCCTCACAAGTTTGGTTCTCATGACTACTGACGTTTTAAAAAAAGGGTGAGGGTGTGTTAAATAAGGGTGAGTCCTTAATTCTTTCTCTCATTAATCAATCTGAAGTGCTATCATCTTCTGTCGATAACCCCCACCAAATATTATCTTCTAATTTTACTCTCGACTCCTTAGGAGTACCTTTGTTTGGCTTTCCACTAAGAAGTCTTCTGTGTGATATGCATATAACTCCGTCCAAGGTTTCCTCTATCGCCTTATACTTGATACCTATTAAGCTTATGAACTCAATAGTGACCCTGCAATTGTCATTAAGAAATGTGCCCCTGAATTGGCCCCTGTTATCTCTAAGCTCTACAATAGATGATTTGCTGTTTCTTGCTTTTTGACATTGTTGTAAACTCTCTTCCGTTGTTAACTGGGGCAAGAAGTCGCATGTTAATTTTAGCGCTGACAAAACGAAATTGCTCTCTATTAATCACCTTAAAGACTCTTTTCTTTGCCTCCCATCGGCATGGTGATACTACGCTCCAGGAGAGCAGCTCACTGAACCTTCTTGATCTCACGTATTCCACTGATATCAATTGTTTCTCGCCAGAAGCTATTTTACATATCTATAGATCTACCATTCGTTCGAGCATCGAAAATTGCAGTCACATCTGGCTTGTTTTTATAACTAGAGATTTTTGACAAAACCCAAAAAAGAATTAGCAACACTTTTGGCCCTGATCTGGCATCTCGGCTTCAGTCACTTTTTCCTCGCCAAAACACGGCTTCCCTTTTACTTTTCTATATATATTTCCACGGCTTTCCTCATTAGTACCTCGATTTTTTTAATCAATTCACCCCAAGCAAGGTGATAAAGCCACAAAGACGCCAAGGGCGACTGAGAGTGAAAAAGAATGAGAAGACTTTAGAAGGAACCGGAAACCCAATCCTAAACAGGAAACGACGGATAAAGCTCTACCCCTGTTTAAAAGATTAGGGAGGAGTGTAAACAGGACGATAGGCAAATCTATCTACAATTGATGAAAAATAAATAAGTAGTAAAATTTCAGAATTTAGGCGGAAACGTCAAAAGTATAGAGTTGAAGTAGACATTAGAACGAACCGGAAACCCAGTCCTAAACAAGACTTTATGAATTTAAGCGAAGTACTGGATTGTCAGTTAGGTCTCAATTTTTTTACTGTTGAAATTGCTAGTCGTAACTATAAGTTCAATGCTAATAGTCGCTTCTCTCGCCCTTTTCGATTGTGGAATTCTCTTTCGGTTTTCTACGATCTTCAAAGATTTAAATGTAATGTCAATTGTCAGCTTCTGTTTCCTTGAAACCTGTTCTTTTATTATGCTCTTTGTAAGCCCCTTGCACTCTCGTGTCTGTTATTGACTTGCTTGGGGTGAGATGATTAAAAAGCCTTCTCTCTAGAATTCAGACAGAAATAATTCTATCAAACGGATATATTTTATTGATTGATTGATTTGATTTTTTATGGCTTATCAACCACTTGCAGGTTATTTAAAGCCAGAAAATATTTTTAAATTGTTAGAATTTTTCGGAGATAATAATGATTTAGTGATACATGTCATACTGATTAACCCATAGCTAGGAGGAGAAGAGCTGCATTCATACCTTTCTCCATTTACGCGCAAGTGAATATAACGAACTCGGCAAGAATTGGAACTCAGCTCACCGATTTCCAGTTCCCAGCCGTTATCACGCACATCCAAGCTTACAGCATTTGGTATTCGCAAGCGGTCACCCATCTAGGTACTGACCATGTTCGACGTTGCTTAACTTCTGTGATCGAACGAGAACCGGTTTTTCAACGTGATTACCGTAAGCCTTCAAACTGATAGGAACTAAGAAAATGAAGATGGCTCATTTAGAGAAGGGGACGAAACGGTGAAACATATTATGAGCGAAGGTAAAAAGGACGTTATACATCTCAAACAACAAAGCATAAACGCGTACGCCAACATTGTAGATTAACTATGCTCCATTTACCAGTGCAATTTTATAAAAAAATATCTAAAACATAGCACGGGATGAGAAAAGTTCAAGAACAACTGCGGTTTTATGAAACCTTAACATCAGTAAAGAGTGCTGTGGAAAGTATCGTATTATTTCCGGAGACGTGTTGTCACTTGATTCTCACTGACCGTCATCAGACAGTTGTGGCGTGAAATTCCATATATTAACAGTATAGGATATAAAAGATATCAAAATCAAGCATCAATGCGGAAATTTGAACTGAAATTCAACTATTCATGCAGTCTATAGAAATTGGGAAAGATGTTTTGCAGAAAATAAGCAAAGTAATAGAACGACAATGAGAATAATGCACTGCTATGTAATGTGTTAATTTTCTGTATGGCAATGAATACTGTCCAATTTCATCACAAATGTTGAAGATGGGAGCAGGGAACAGTTGTGAAGAGCAGATACTACACACTCACCCCAGTCCGAGGGTCAGAAAGCGTTCGCTCTGTCCTCATAATCGTCCTGTACTTCCCAAGAATGAAAATTTCAAGTTTGTGTTTCAAAGTATATATTTTGTTTCTCTGTCTGCATAGTAAGATTTTTTTTTTTTAAATAGCAACATCAAGCGAGCCGACAACTACACGCAAAATGATCCCGTCTCCGTCAGAGATAAGAACGATGGCGACTTATGAAGCCAGTATCGTTTCTTTTTTCTCTCTAGATATTAATGAAGGTCACGGCAAACAATTCTCAGAGCAAAAAACATAGCCTGAGATAAACACCAATTCTTCTTTCACCTGATTTTTTTCATTGTTTTCGTTATTCGAAGAATTAAACAACAAAAACGGTTAAATGAAATGGAAAGGGAACAGAGAGGATTAAATAATAACACACACACGCACACACAAACAAAGGGAGATTGATTGATTTGTTTTTTTTTACGGTTTATCAACCTTTTGCATTTTATTCAAAAGCCAGAAAAATTGTAGATTGTAAATAGTTTTGGGAGATTTTTTACTGATACACGTTCAACTAATTAACCCATAGCTGGGGAGAAGCAGTAGATTCATACTTTTAACATGGCAAAAATTAGAACTCGGTTCTCCGATTTCAAATTCCGAACTGTTCTCTTTTACACCAACCGCACATCCAATCTTACAGCGCTTTCTATTCCCAAGCCGTTACTCATCTTGGTACTGATCAGGTTCGACGTTGCTTAACTTCAGTTATCGTACAAGAACCAGTGTCTCAACGTGTTATGGCCGTAAGCCTACAAAGGCAGATGGTGAGAGGTAGAGAGAGGGGCGAAGGAGGGAGGGAGGGAGAAAAAAGGGGGGGATAATTATATAGAAAGATTGAACCTCTCCCCTTATACATGTCTGATGCGAAAAATTACCAAGGACGATGCCCCGAAAAATATTAATGACATTTTTAACAGCAAGCCAGTTGAGGGGTGGGGAAAATAGCACGAATACGTATATTACATTTTACGACACACGCACTTGCTTATAAGGACTCAAATTGCGGGCATAAAAACATACACATACATACACACACACACACACACACACACACACACACACACACACACACACACACACACACACACACACGAAAGCATGCACTCACTTACGTTTACACTTTTTCTTCTCTCTTTCAAACACATAGAATTGATCGCACGTCCACACTTTCTCGCGCAAAAAAAAAAAACAAAAAACAAAAACACAAAAAACAAAAAAACTCACAATCATAGGAAGGTCCTTTAAAAACCGAAACTGTTTAAAAAAAATAAAAGGGTGAAATGTGCGATGATCCCTGTGACCCCTTGAAAATCATCCAGAAAATTTCACCTGATGTCGCTAACGAGTCAAATCAATTTAGGGCTCAGCACACATCAGCAACAACGGCAGCAGCAATAATAGCCATAGCAGTAGTGACAGTAGCAGCAGCTGTAGCTGTGTCAATTGTAGTCGTCGTAACCGTGTTATACCTGAGGGTTTCTTTGAAACATTCGTTTTTACTAAGGATCTCCACTCGAAACCCTAAAACAGTTGGATAAGTTCTTTTATAAATAATAACTAAATAAACAGTTTGGGTACAATACGCATTTTGATTATTCGTTTACTTATAATTTGAAAAGATGGGAACTAAACGAAATACCCTTGTAGTGTCAGGGGTGCACCGTAGCTCATATGCTAATAACTTCATTCTCTCTTCTGTGTGCAAAAACAGAAAAGAATAAGATAAGATATTTCAATTCTATATTATTTAAAAAATGAAATTTTATTCTATTTAATTGTTTGTCACTTTTTATTTCAATTCTATTTCCTGCTTCAGTACAAATAGATCATTCAATGAGAACTGGCAAACTCGCTGTATAAATCAATACCTAAAATTTGTAATGCTAATGTATTTTATTTCAAACTATTTTATTTTAATATATTTTATTTATTGATAATCGGGAGTGGAGCCCCTAAGGCGGATGGACGGCACTCTGTGCTACCTTCCGGCAACTCCTGCAGCCGCGCTGGTACCAAACTGTATGGGTTCATTCTTTCCTTTGGACTCTGCTAGCAAGGCCGAGAGGGGCAGCTAGACGTCCGGGCAGCCCTAGTTCTCCATACATCCCACCCAGGCTCGTAGTACACTGGTGGGACTACACAGTCACCAGAGGCGATATAACTCCATCGCCTAGAGCTACTCCATCGTCTCCCGAGATGGACGGATGCCGCCGCCGCCACCGACGACGACGATTGATAATGTATTTTATTTATTTCCGTTTCTCTTTTATTTATTTCCGCTTGTATTTTTCACATCCTGACACGATCAGTCTCATATTTAATCTCCCCCTCTTTAAATTTGGAGATTACTGGGAGGGGGGCTTGTTAATTTGTAATGATTAACGAGCGTGTCTACTGCAGTAAGTTCGATTCTCCACACTTGTAGCCTACAGTCAGATTAAGCTTTTGCGTATTGAAGTTTGATTTGATTATGAGGATGTTTGAAGGAAGGGCCGAAACGCTTTCCTATGTGAGAGAATAACTATCATAGTACCCATAAAAAATGACGGAATCATTTACGTATAGCTTATGATCAGTGTAGTATATGGGCTTCCAGCCTATTATCAAAATATTACCTTGTCCTCTGCCAAGGGCCAGTTTTCTGCGTTCTTTGTCTATCTTAGTATTTGTAAGTTAATTTTAGCGCATCGTTCACGCACGATTCACTTCTTAATTTTATATATATTTAAATTTGGCTCGTCGGAAGTTATGGACAGAAGATACAAGGAAATATACAACGAAAAAGCCATAATGTTCGTTATTATAAATGATTATATATTGTGGATTACTCCCTCATGACTTTGCTAGATTCCTCAAGATGTCGCTATAAAAATGGGTCACTTCCTGTCTTCTTTCTCTGTTCTCTCTTTTCTTTCTAGCTTGCCCTAGAAGCAACACCAACACGGGGCCTTGTCCAGGTCACGGGGATATCTTCACCGGGTAAATGAACTTTTTCACATACACGTTTATCATACGCTTAATTGCTAACTTTTAATGCCTTCTTTCTTTTAAAAGGACACCAGTGTATTTTATCTCCTTTGTTACTCAGTTCTAAAAAAAAAAATAAATGAAAATATCCCATTGTTGAAATTTATTCCGCTACCTTTCATCTCTACGCTAAATATTTTGTACGCAATTTTATTTTATTTTTGGAGATAATAACGGTTTAATGACACGAGTTTTAATAATTAACCCATAGAGGGGAGAGAAGATGGGGATCCATTGATTTTTCCAGGGGTATTCACGCGTGATTGAATATAATGAACCCAACTGGAATTGGATCTCGGCTCTCCGATTAACCATTCCAAGCCATTATCCAATTCATTACACCACCGGAAAATCCAAGATTACATCACGTGGTATTCCCAAGCAGTCACCCATCTAGGTACTGCCCAGGCTTGACGTTGCATAACTTGGGCGATCACACGTGATGTAGCCGCAAGACTTAGTTAAAGAAACAAAATTATTTAAAAAAAACATGCTAATTGTTGTAGCATACCTACGAACGATAATGTGTATGTCCTCATTCACATAAATACAGTAGTAAATACTGTATGTTGGTCTGCAGTTGAAGATTCGTCTACAGCTGTGCTGGTCAAACTCAGACGAGGCTGTGTCGAAGGAGTCTCGTCTCGGGAAACAGCTATCCGACCCTGTTTTATACGGGGTCTACGGGGAATTTTTGACCAAGCATACGGACTCGGATACCCCACATTAAATTCGGCCTTGTGCCACATCTGACCACGTGGGCATCCTCGCATTAGTATGAAATAATCTGGAAGCATGCCTGTTTAACACGAGCATCATAACTCGATTTGTGAGGAAGGATTGGATTAAGACGAATATTCGTCCTGTAACATGGTGGCCCTTCATCTTGCGCAGAAGGCCGGCCTGCCAAATCTTGTCGAACGTCCTCGAAATAATAAATATAAATGCAGGTCATTATTTAAAAAAGTAAAAGGCTACAAATAAATAGATTCAAAATTGACAAAGTTTTTCATTTCAATGAAGCAGACGTTAAACATATGAGCATTATTGCCTCTTTTATATTTCTTTACTTTCGGGCTTACTGAAAATGTCCTACACACTAATTGAGGGGGCATGCACCCCCATTCCAGTTTAAGAAATAACAATGACAGAATGCTGAAAACAAAATCAAACAAACAAACAAAAACAGAATATACCTATTGTAAATGCTGGTTGTGTTGAAAAGATTGATGTGGCTGCGTGTTGAATAGCATTTAACAATTATACATTTTTGAATTAAGGAAAAACAATGCAAAACCGATTTTTGTTTCAACGATAAAATATATATTAAAATCAACAAATACAAAACATTTTTTGTAATGTGTGAAGCAATAAGAAAGAAGAAGTAGTTTCCCTTTATCTGTTAGCTGAAAGATTAAATGTAATAAAACAAGTTTTCTGAATAAGAATGTTCAAAGTTCTGTATTAGATAGAATGATGTTTTCAGAAGAACATGTAGTAATTCAGTTGTGGATTATATATATAACTAACAGCGCTGTTGCAACTTGGCTTGTTACATAGAACTGATGGTGAATGATATTTAAGTTCTGTGTGCGTGCGTGCGTGCAGTGAGTAGAATGAATAGTCTGTGTAGACGCGTGTGAGTTGCTGAGTTCTACTGAGTTCTGCTTCTACTGTCTATTTTTGGAACGAATCCTGGTTTATATTACTATCGGTAGGCTCCCAGGACAACGGCGGGAGAAATTTTGAAAGAACACAAAAATATCTGATTGGATGAAAAATTACCCAATCGGTGATTTTATAACAAAAGCATGTTTGTGAATTAACAGTAGGAAAAATTCAGTGTGGTGAATGCGATCAGTAAATTGTCCTGTGATAGTTAGTATTTATTATTTGACCAATCACAGTTGAGAAAAATGTAGGCGTGGCAAACATAGTAGTAATCACTACACTATATTTACTAAAAACTTTAACTTAAGAAAACTCTGAGAACATTCGAGAAAACAAATTACCCTAAAAGCTCAAAAAATCCTTTCTTTAATATCGGAAACGTCATTGTTATATTATCTTTGACACTCAAAGCAGAACGAGAGAAACAAGAAGGAAAAAGAATAGGAAGAGAGTCTATGAATCAATTGATTAATTCGTATTCGATTAATGCGTTTTCGATTAGTGACCTAAAGTTCAATGAGTAATACGCGATTAGTGTGGTAAAACATTCTTCACTTTAACCATAGTCATTGAAAATTGATGTTTTATACTTACCGGTTAATTAAAAATTGTCTAAAATGTAAAAAATGCGTAACTATTTTCTTTATCAAGTATTACGTTATCTTAGTAGTGTTAAAAAATTACAGTAATTAATTAAAATTACAGTAATTAATTAAAATTACAGTAATTAATTAAAATTACAGTAATTAATTAAAATTACAGTAGTGTTAAAAAACGAATGGTTATAAATAGATACATTTTATATGAATATTTGTCTCAATTAAAATCCTTTAAATATTTTGATTTTTTTCAAGTTTATTTTGGAGGTCTTAAAAGGAAATTTCTGATTTTGTTGTTGAAAAAAGAATGGACGATTTAATAATTAGATCCAGAAATTTACATTTATTAAGAAATATCGAAATATAAAAGATGTCTGCATTGACTATGCAAAGATTATAAATGAAATTTTCAGCTTAAAATACTAATGATTAGGATATGTTTGGAAAATTACATCTTTTATAAGATTGTTGCTTCCCCTGTAAGAATTAAAGGGAAAGCAGCAAGTGCGGATAAGGAAGCTGTTGCTGATATATATCCTGAAGATCTTAAGGAAATTGTGGAAAAAAGGAGGGTATTCTGATGAGCAAATTTTTAACATCGATGAGACAGGGTTATTTTGGAAAAGAATGCCTTCCAAAACTTTTCTGGCAGTTTCTCAGTACCAGCAATGATATGAAGAACAGAAGAATACCATGTAGCAAACAACTCTAAATAAGTTTTTCATAAAAAATCAGATTAATAAACATTAATTCATAGCATTTTTATTGTATCTTCTTTTATGTGTAAACTATATAATATAAGCTGATAATAAAAATACATTTTTGAATATTTGTCTCTATTAAAATTTTTGGAATATTTTGATTTCTTTTTTTTTTTCATGTTTATTTTGAAGGTCTTAAAAGTAAATTTCTGATTTTTTTATTAAAAACAAAAATAGACCATTTAATTAGATACAGAAATTTACATTTATTAAAAATATCGAAATATAAAAGATATATACATTTACTATGGAAAGATTGTAAATAAAATTTTCAGGTTAAAATACTAATGATTATGATATGTTTGAAAAATTTACAAAAATACAAACTATGTAGCTTTATTTTAATTAAAAATTACTCACGTGTTAGAAATTAATTGTGAATGACAATTAAAATTTGAGATACAAATTACGTCATTCTCTGTAAGTTATTATATTCGATTAATGCGTTTTCGATTAGTGCGTCTCTTTTCATGTACACATTAGTTGCACTGATCGAGGGATTCCTATATAAGGCGGCAACAAAATGATAAAAAGGAGAAATAATCACGAGACTCGACACATACACACATACAGACACGCATAGGCAGACACACACGCGCCCGCGCTCGCGTGCACACACACACACACACACACACACACACACACACACACACACACACACACACACACACACACAAAGAGAAAAAATCAACTTTTTGTAATGTCAACGAATATTCATTGCCACTTTCGTAAGTCTTGTTTTAGTAGAGACTTTATAATCGCAGATACAACTATAGTAACGCCGTTGGACAATACTGGTGTCAAACGCCTTCGAGTAACACTCGCACTAATAGTACTTGCTCGATAATACTCGCTCGAATAGTAACCACCGAATAGTAATCCGTATAGAGAATAGTATAGAGAAGGGAATCGCGAATCGTATAGTAATAGAGGATAGAGCAGAAATGGCGATCCGTATAGTAATGGAGGATATAATAGAATATAGAGATCAATTGGATGTCACGCCACTTTCTAGTTACGCGTTTCCTCTATGGTCACGTGGTCTACTTAATTCGATAATGGGATCGCCTGCGTTGGCTCACTTGCGATCTATGTTCAAACTCAAGTGTCGGCAGTGACACTTTATTCCTATAGAACACAACTTAACACCAACAACTAGCGCATAAATTGATTTTTAACTAAGTATAAAGATAACAAAAATCAGAAAATCTGCAGTCAATTGCTGAGATCCCCTGACGAGTGATTACAGAATAATTACAAATGGTTCGTTTATGAAATTTCAGAGTCGAGGTGCTGAATCAGCTCGGGACAAATTTTATTTGCATTAATCCTAGGAACAAATTAAACAAAAACGAAGACCGGTTTTTGTCTTGGTTTGAAAGAAGATTTTTCTTGATGTAACATTTCCCAGAAGGCCTTCTGAGGCCAGCTCGCATGGCTTAGCCATGTGTAGCATTTTCTTTGAAAGCAAAGTTCAAATGAAGAACAGTGTTATTTTGTTTAGGAAATGATTTCAGTGCAAATAAGGATGATGGATTTGCTTTTTTTTGTTTGACGTTTTGTTTTGATTCTTGTTCTTTTTCTTTCTACAGGGAAAGAGACAAGGAAGAAAGTAAAAGAAGTTTCTAGATAACATCAGTGAGAGGAAAGAAAGAATCTTTGCCAAAACGCATGTTTTATCTGACGGCCGCTACAAATGAAGTCGGTTATGTTCATCCATCTCACGTTACGGGGCCATTGACAGTGACCGGTTCTATGAAATGTATTCCTTTTTGTATTCTGCTATTCTTTGTATATTGCTTTTTATCTTCCATTTTATAGCCAATGGGTTTTCTTTCTTTCTTTCGCTTTTTCTTTTTCTGTTTTTTTACTCTTGTTTTTCCTAGCCATTTTATTCTTTCTTTCTTTCTTTCTTTTCGTTTCATTCTTTCTGCTTTTCTTTTCTTTTCTTTTCTTTTCTTCATACATGATTTTTACTCTAGTTTTCCCTAGCCATGTTATTATTTTCTTTTGTTTTGTTTATTCGTTTGTTTGTTTGTTTCTTTCTTTTCGTTTCATTCTTTCTGTTTTTCTTTTCTTTTTCCTCATACATTTTCCTTTGTTCTTTTCTTCTTATTTACTTCGATTTATCTTTTTTCTTCATTCATTCATTCATTCTTTTTCTAGGTTTATTAATTTCAATTTTTCCTTTCTTCTATTTTTGCTATTTTTGCTATTTTTGCTCTTTAATGTCTTTCCATCTTTTTTCTTTTCTTTTCAGTTTCATTCAATAATTGTATTTCTTCCCTCATTTGTTTTGCTATTTACTTTTTCCTTTCTTTTTATTCTCATCGCTTTTCATCTCATTCCCCACGTCTTTTTAAAAATGTCCTTTTTTCCTTTTCTCTGTTAATCTCTTCCGCGTAAATCCCATTCACCCAAATACGCAATTTTTCATTCTTTCCATGCGTTCTTTTTCTTCCCAACTTGTTTCCATTACCTCGATATCCATAAATATCACATACTAAGTAATCCTGGGTCGTAAGTTATCGACCAAAGAAAGAAAGAGCATTTTCTTCAATACGGACTGCACTTTACTTACAGTAGAATAAATGTTGATCCGGATTATAAAATAAGTGAACAGATGACTTTCAGACTCACGGGTTCCAAGGAATGTTCATTCTATTACAATGCATTAAGTATTTGTAAAAACTGTGTGTGTGTGTGTGTGTGGGGGGATATTAAAAAGAAAGCAGAAGCGAAACAGTGAGAGAGAAGGTACGTTTGTATCAATGGCGAGGAGTCCATATATGCACTACATGTCTTCGAGGTTTTGTGTAATAAAAAATGAATTATCTTTAATATACTTTTTACGCGCGTGATCATTTTTAGTAAACCCCATTCTCCTTCCTTTCTTAGGATAAATTATGAAGGAGGAACATTAGTAGAGCAGTGTAAGCAGAGAAGACCCCGGCACACGTATACTAGTCTCGCCTCCATTGTATGCATAGTCTGAGAGAACGTTGAAGAACGAAGAGAAAGAAGGTTGAGGGGTTTAGACTGAGTGAGCGAGAAAAGTGAGCTGCTTCTTGTTTTCAGCACGAAGATAGATTGAATGATTTGGTTTCATTTTCCCTGAATAAAGATCTTTTTAAAAAGACAAAGAGGGAAACACGGTACTGATACTATCTACAACGAAGTGATCGACGAATTTCCTTCGTCTATATAATAAATGCCAATGTTAGTGTGTCCTACTTTTTCAATTAATGGGATACAATTCTCAATAGCTCATCTTCTTCTATATAATAAATGCGAATGTCAGTGTGTCACACTTTTTCAACTTTACTCCTAGAGGCCGTAGTTCAACCTATCATGGCATTTTGGAATCAGGCCGACTCCGTGAGCAAATTAAAACCATTCCGGTCCGGATCAGGATCCGCAACCCTGAAACTTTGGATTCCCAAGTTTTCATAACTGCGTTTATTTTCGGATTTCGTCATCTTGGCTTCTACTGATAAAACAATTCAAGAGAAACAACTCTGTAACTTTCAATGGCTCATATTCAAATGAGAAAATGACTGTTCTCAAATTACAGTGATTCAAAATAAAGTTGTTCATATTTTCAACTTTATTCCTAGAGGCCGTAGCCTAACATATCATCCCATTTTGGAATCAGGTCGACTCCGTGAGCAAATTAAAAACATTCCCGGTCCGGATCAGTATCCGCAATCCTGAAACTTTGGATTCCCAAGTTTTCATAACTGCGTTTATTTTCGGATTTCGTCATCTTGGCTTCTACTGATAAAACAATTCAAGAGAAACAACTCTGTAACTTTCAATGGCTCATATTCAAATGAGAAAATGACTGTTCTCAAATTACAGTGATTCAAAATAAAGTTGTTCCTATTTTCAACTTTATTCCTAGAGGCCGTAGCCGAACATATCATACCATTTTGCAATCAGGCCGACCCCGTGAACAATTTAAAAACATCCCCGGTCGGATCTTGACGCGCAACCATGATTTTTTTTCTCTCAAGTTTTCATTACTGCGATTGTTTTCGGAGACATTTTTACGTGATTTTTTGCGACGAATTTATTTGTATGATAACAATTTTTATAACTTGGAAATGAATTTGGGAATAATTTCAAAATTAATTGCAAAATCCAACGACAGTTACCCAAGAAATAAAAAATAATTGTTTGTACGGAAGGTAAGTGTCTACGTACATCAAATTGTCTTTAAATTAAGTGACGGCGGAAGAATTAAATGCATATCAATGCAATACTTAAATGCAGCAAATAATTTTGAGTTCTTCTGTCGTTCATTGTTGCCTATTGTATTTACTCCTCCCTGCCTATTGTGATGAAGGCCCAATCAAGAACCTTCCGCAGGAGCTAGCTTGAATGTCGCCCGATAGGGCCGCTTCTAAACTAGTAATTAATAAAGTTTTAGTCAGTTGATTTGTTTAATGGAATATCAACTCTTTATGAACCATTGAATGCTAAAATTTAATTTTTGTGGGAGCTTTGAAGTAATAAAAATCTGACATGTTATTCTGCTTTCACAATTGAATACATGGTAGATGATACTCAGCTTTTGTGCATATACATGTTAGTGTAGACATAATTACTAGAGGCGGTGATATCTGTTTTTTAAAGTTATACTTTGAAATAAAGTTTGATTTAAGTAATTGTAGGATATTATATGGATTAATGTCATGAAAGAGTTCATGTTGGTTGTTTGTTTGGTTGGTTGATTTTGTTTAGCGGCATATCAATATCTATATGGGTTATTTAATACTGAAATCTAAATAATTTGAACACAGTTTTATGGCTTCTACTACAGATAAAATGTACTATTGGTAATGTATTGTTTTTTTATATCTGAAAATGTATTGCTGGTATTTTGACTATTAAAATGTATTTTTATACTTTCATAATGTTTTTCTTGGTGAGGGGCACACTGTTTGTCCATAGCTGGGACCCTAACAGGTGTTACCACTTCGTGTCAGGAAACAATAGCATTAAAGAGGTGGTTCCACGTTCCTTAAAACCTTCAATCTCCCTATCAGAAGCCTTGCTGCCGGATGTAGTTTATCGTCATACCTAGCACTAAATAAAGTTTTAAATACATCGTTATTTGTTGTTTTTATAATTTTCTCATATTTCTCTTGTAACTATTAATGTTCATCATGAACTGCTTGCTTCGATTTTAAATTCTTCCTTCGTCACTGGTTTTTATATATACAAAACCTCGGATAAACATTAATCTGTAAGTTGTACGAATGAACATAAATCATTATACGTAGATACGATCGTTTTTGTTTCTTTGCGAAAATAACTTTTTTCATCTATCTATCTATCTATCTATCTATCTATCTATCTATCTATCTATCTATCTATCTATCTATCTATCTATCCCAGTCTATTCAGTTTCTATCTATCTATCTATCTATCTATCTATCTATCTATCTATCTATCTATCTATCTATTTATCTATCTATCTATCTATCTATCTATCTATCTCAGAATCCTCATATCTATCTATCTATCTATCTATCTATCTATCTATCTATCTATCTATCTATCTATCTATCTATCTATCTATCTATCTCAGCATATTCATATCTATCTATCTATCTATCTATCTATCTATCTATCTATCTATCTATCTATTTATCTCAGAATCCTCATATCTATCTATCTATCTATCTATCTATCTATCTATCTATCTATCTATCTCAGCATATTCATATCTATCTATCTATCTATCTATCTATCTATCTATCTATCTATCTATCTATCTATCTATTGTAATGCCCGTTGTAGGAGAGACTTTCTAAATTACAGATACAACAATAATAAAGCCTTCGAGCAATACTCGGTTAGATGCCGTTAATTCCCATATATATATTTTCCTTTACCTCTAGCGATTCGTGTTCAAACCCAAGTGTCGGCAGGGACATTTTATTCCTATATGACACTATCTCTATGTCTAGATCAGTTATGGGCAAAATGCGTCTAAGTAGTATTATCGCCTTGCTTCGGGATTGGTACGAGTGCTCCGATAATAACTGGCACGACTGTTAATTATCTCTCTTTCCATTTTCTTTCATATTTCCTTTGTAATCTGCCGGTACAGTGAAATACACCATGTTAATATGTACTGTTACTTAATTCTATGTTTAGTGTTGTTAGTAACAATTTAGTAAAATTTCTTTATTACATTTTTCTGGCCAGGGTTGGGTTTAATCCGTTTTGTGAGACCGGGGTTCGAATCTGACCACAGTCGATTTGTCAAAGAGCTGACTTGTTGGTAATAACGGCCCTGCAAGACGGCCCTTAACGTTCAACACCGTTGGAAATGACCTGAGAACACAACGGGTTGATGCAAGCCTTGTGAATGAAATTGGGTAGAGAAAGTGTTCAGAAACCGCCGGTGTTTGTGCTAGCACGAAGTGGCAAGTCATCGTGACTGAGAGCGTGAATCTTGCTTAAAACTATTATTCACACCATATTATGCGTTCTCTGTCAGAAATCATAACTAAGATCTGCATAATTGTAAAATAAACTACATATTGACTCTTTAGGTGTTGAATAAACCACAAATGTGCCTGTTTTTTTTTAGTTTTCACAACGGTAATTAATATCTGGTGGCTTTCACTGGAGATTAAGGGAGTACTTGCTTTGTCAGTTGACTCCTAAGTGTTACAGTTGATGTTAGTTATGCTGTTGTGACAGGTTTAATGTAATTCTCTGACTCAGAGAGTGTCCATTGTTCCTAAACACAGAACGAAACGATAGGTTTTCTTCATTACAGCGAGTATTCACAAGACGAAATCAGGTTCTTCTTTGACCACTATTCATAATATGCAAGAAGAGGAGATGATCCTTGTGGGTTTGGTGTAGTGATTGTATTAGTCGAGAGTATTTTTTTAATCTTAATTTCATGTCCGGATTTATACACGGACGTCTGATCCCAGTAAAGGCACGTGGTAAAAAGAGGGAGAACTGCGCTTCTTCTTTTTTTTTACAATGCTTCATCCCTGTGTGCATGACATAGAATGGCGTTGTAGTTCATCTTTACACTTTTATAATCATCACATCTTACGGTCAAATCACGATGAACACACCGGTTCTTGTTCGATCACCGAAGTTAAGCATCGTAGAACCAGGTTAGCACTTAGATGAGGGACCGCTTGGGAACACCTGGTACTGTAAGCAGATCCCTACTACCGGAGTAAACTTATTTTGGGCACCTCTAGGTGGTATAATCGTTAGCAAGCTTGTCTCACTGAATCAATTATGACTGAATAGCGAGTTCAATCCTCACTGGGTGTCCCATACTTTCGGCCTTGTGCCACATCTAAGCTATAATAAGATATTATTCATTATTACGCAGATACTGAATCTCCTTCTGTGGACTTGTGTGATCTTATTATTTGCAACTCTTAGTAAGGTTTGTTTTGTTACAATACTTTCCAGTCCACGTTCCGCCATCCATTGACACAACCTCGCCAGGGAGGGTGTGGCCCCCTGTCCATTTCACCCCCGTTTCTTTTGCCTTCGATATGTCCCCTGAGTGTTAAAATTCTTCAGGCAATTCTTCCTCGTTATCTGCACAAGAAATTCCAGCTGTGTCGTTTTGGTTCTGAGTATAAGTAGGTTTTTTTTCTTTCCATTTGGTTTAAAACTTCCTCTTTGCTTACATGCTCCGTCCATGGAATTCTTACCATCCTTCTGTAGATCTACATCGGGCGGAGGGACCTGATGTAAGAAGCCACATACGATAATGTTCAGATGTTTGAGCAGCAAGACATGAACAAAAGTTACACATACATTTTCGTTGCGTACAATTTAACATTAAACTTACGTTTTAATCCAATGGGATCTCAATTTATTTTTTTTTTAAATCGGTGTCACCTCAAACAAAGCAGCACAGCCACTAATACGCAAAGGGTTACAGGTTGCGGAAGAAATTAGGAATAGAAACATTAGAAATGAGTAGAAAGAGAAAAAAAACGCAACCAGGAGGACGGTAGATAGCGATTGACATTGCATTTAAATTTTTGCAGATTAAAGTTGGCTGGAAAGCATAGAGGCGGAAGGGAGTTCCACAAACGAGAAGTGCGAGAAAATAAACTGTAAGCATAGAAGTTGCGGTTACATCTAGTCAGCTCACCTGTAAATTGATGCGATTTCGCCGTCTGTCTAGTTTTGCGCTTAAATTCATAGGGACTAGGTACCATAGGTCATTTGAACAATTACCATGAAAGTGTTTATAGAAAAGGTACAGAGAGGCGACCTTACGACGGTGGGAAAGTGACGGGAGCCGAGCAGCCAGATCAGGACAAATAATATTGCTGATTCTTTTTTGGATCTTATCAAAGAGCTTCACGTAAATAGCAGAGGCACCGTACCATAAATGGCAGAAATATTCTAAGCATGGACGAATGGTAAACATAGAGATATGAAAGATAGATTCAGGAGAGAAGAATTGTTTCACTCGAGACAGTGAACCGACTTTCTTAGTAGCTGACCTAGCAATGGATTCAGTATAGACTTTCCACTTCATGTCAGCTGGAAGGTGCAATAAGTCACTTTCCTAGAGGACAACATCATCTATGCTGATGGAAGGCAGAGAGAGAGAGAGAGAGAGGTCTCTCAGAGGATTAACAGAGAGAAGTTTATTTTTGGAGGCGTTAAAACTGACAAGCCATTCTTTGCCCCTGTTAACAACGGTCATGACGTCCTTTTGTACATCAGCTGCCATATTGACCATGTCTGACTGATCAGCCTTAGTATCGAGGCAAGAGTAAATGGTAGTGTCGTCAGCGTAGATGCCAAGTTGAGAGTTGATGTCATCGGGAAGGTCGTTAATGATGATTACAAACAGCGTAGGACCAAAGATGGAGCCCTGGTACGAAAGGGTGTAGACGATTGGCCGTCCAGGACAACTTTCATTTCACGATTTGATAGGAACGACTGGGTCAAAATCGACTCAAAAATGTGCCCGGAGATACTGTAACTTTTCAGCGTAGAGATGAGCTGAATGCCAGGCACTGTCAAAGGTCTTCGCGATGTTCCTTGCTACAATTAGGGCTTCACTGTTTTTGTCTGGAGCATGATAGACTCTTTCCGCAATTATCGTTAGTACATCAGCAGTTGACCTGGAGGTGTGAAAGCCGTCGTGCTTGTCTGAGAAAAGGCCCTGGGATAAAAGATGATGAACCAATTCAGCATTGATTAGGGCCTCTAGGAGTTTTCCAAAAAGAGTTTCATAGCTAATAGGCCGATTGTTAGATGGGTCAGACGTTTCATCAGAGTTCTTAAAAACTGGAACAACAGATGGTGACTTCTAGTAGGCAGCAAAGCAGGTGGCAGCGAGGCGTTTATTATACGGTTTACAGAGAACAGGAGCTCGTTCGGGAGCATACTTCTTAATGACTATTACAGGGATACCATCGGGTCCACATGCCTTGTGGGGATCAAGGTTAGAGATGATAGCAGAGACCATGGAAAGGGGTTATATGCATATCACTCAACAGACAATCAATTCTAAGTGAGAAGCCAGGCAGGGATACTCCAGATGAGTCAAGGGTAGTGTTTGAGGACAATTTACGGGCAAAGCATTCAGCTTTATCAGTAGAGGATCATGACACCTCAAATCAATTGAAGAGGAGAGGGATAGAAAATTTGCGCTTATATAGCACCCTATTACAGAGACGCCAGCAATCACGAGAGCCAAAGTTTTTAGAAGGCATGCGGTGCCTTATTCTCTCCGCAAACAGGAACTTAACTCCTTCGAGGACTCGCTTACATGCACTCCGAGCAGTAGCAAATAGGCACCTGTTATGACGAAAGCTGTCATGCTGGTATAGCCGGGAATAGTGGTTCATGTGTGCTATGGTGGCCAAGTATGCTGTCATACCCAGTATATAATTATAAAGCTTGATTTTTTTCTTATTTGACTTTTATATTAACTGTGATGGGGTAAGAAGGAGCTCAGCCAACATATTTCCATAAGCCGCATATTAAATGTCAATGAGTCACAGGTAGATCGTGAGGCGCAGTTTGGCCACCCACGATCCCACCTCTGTTGCTTCAAGTCTCCTCTTCGTCTCTTTGGTATCTTCCCAGTATTCATTGCTATATGAGAGAACTGATATCACTTTTCTTCGTTACTAATGGGTTTTTCCCCCTGTTTCTTAATACTTTGCTTAATTTCTGGATGGCATCTTTTGCTATTCCAGTTCCCTTCTGGATTTCGGTGTAATTTTCCCTCCCAACAAACTTGCACGACTACATAAAATATAGTAAACCCGAAACTTTGACAAGTCCCGGTCATAGCCACGTTAACGATTGTTGCAGTCTAGCAATCTAGTTTAGCTCAATCCGACATCACAAGCGTGGGGCACCCTGTTAGAATCGAACTCAATACCTGCATCTTAATTTGTTATCTTTCTTTTTAAACTTCTGCTTTTCTTCGTCTCCACTTTCCGAGTCACGCAAGAGATTTTATTTATTACCCTGTCTTTCTCTCTCCCCCACTTCTCTCTCCCTCTCTCTTTTTACACACTTTCCCACGCACTACGCATACAGCAGCTCCTTTTGAAACATTACCTTTTGTGAATCGTCCATGCGCTACAAGAAGCCAACGAACGCCAAGAATACCTCCAAGAGTCATAAATATCACAAATGAATGGATGAATGAATGAATGAATGAATTCAATGAATAACTGACCTTCGACGTATTATTTTATCTCACAACTAAAAAGACTCTTTCGCTTTCTTTAGTTTTTTCTTCTTCTTTGGTGATGGGAGTTCATTTAGTTATATTTATTATTTATGAGTGATCCCTGCTGTGACCCTAGTCGTAGGTAGCTGATGTCGCTAACAAGTCGCTTGACTATGGAAGGCGCTGAGATAAAGTCCTATTGTTATAACGTAGTCCGTGTTTCTTGATTCTTTTTTTGTAACGTACTTTCTGCTTTAAGAAAGCCTTATTTGAAATGGAAAATATTTGTGTAAAAATCTTTCAACGATAGACAGGAGAAAATCTGCAATTACTAGTACTATTAATAAATATGCTACTTACTACTAGTACTACTAAAATTACTAGTACTACTAATAAAAACAAACTTGTGAGAATATTTAAAAAGAGCTCGATGCAATGAAACAATGCATTTGGTCCTAAACAGTAGATACTACATGATGATGATGATGATGATAATAATAATAATAATAACAACAACAATAATAATAATAATAACAACAACAACAACAACAACAATAATAATAATAACAACAACAACAACAACAATAATAATAATAATAATAATAATAATAATAATAATTACGGAGATAGGACCTGTAACAATTTTATGGGACTACACAATACACACAGACATAACAATCAAAGCTAACGGCCCAGGCATTGTTATTAGAGATCGCACACAAAAAAGTGCCTCTTTATTGATATGGCAGTACCTGCAGACTGCAATGTATCTTTGAAGACCTTCAAAAAGCTATCAAAATACAAGTCTCAAAATTGTGGCACATGGGAACATCAGTAGTCCCTGTTGTATTTAGAGCCCTCGGATTGGGTGGAAAAAATTCCAGTAGACTCACTGAAGGGATTCCTGGAAGCCCATGCCTTAAAGAAATACAAAAAACTGTTCTTACGTGTACAGCTCACATTTTACAAAGTTTTTATCTATGTAAAATATGCGTATTGATGTTTTTGGTCAGTGGAAAATGTCATGATGCCATTTTTGACCTTAAATCTCTGGGCGAGATCCGGGAAGAAATGTATACACACCA
The DNA here is from genome assembly GCA_964036315.1 of Acanthosepion esculentum. Taxonomy (NCBI): domain Eukaryota; kingdom Metazoa; phylum Mollusca; class Cephalopoda; order Sepiida; family Sepiidae; genus Acanthosepion; species Acanthosepion esculentum. The sequence goes on along the minus strand of OZ038484.1, from coordinate 134,360,653 downwards.
AAAATCAAAGGAAATATAATAATAATAATAATAATAATAATAATAATAATAATAATAATAATAATAATAATAATCTCCACTGCTGATTCTTCTTATTTCGTGCAGAATTTTGGTAAAAAAAAATCTGTCAGCCTCCCACCCCTACAGTCCAGATTTGGCTCCTCGTGACTTGTGGATTTTCCAAAACTTAAAAATCGTTATTAAAAGAAAGTGTCAGACTGTAGACGAGATTAATTTGAATGTGACGTGGCAGCTAATAGCAATATCTCAAGAGAACTATTTTGGAAAGTGTGAAAAGGAAATTTTGTGATGTTCTAAGGGAGTACTTCGATGGGGACCAAAGCCCCATTACTTACGGTAGGCTAATTTTGCGTTAATATTAAACGGTTAGGTCCCTCTTTACACAAAAAAATCAGCATTCGAAATCCTAGCTTTTCCTTTGGCTCGAGTACGGGTATCAGGCATCTGTGGGTAAAACGGAACCAGGCTTGTGACATTATGATAGGGACCCATTAATAGAAAAGGAGAGTATGAGATTTTATCTCGAACTCAAATGACTCGTGCTTTATGCCCGGCTCATTGGGTCTTTGAAATCGGGTCCCCTAAGCAGCATCCACTTGACCGAAGGAGAACAAAAGAATAAATAAATAAATAAGAGATTTAGAGATCAAGTGACAACAAACCGGATATTAATGATTTCCGGTTGCTAGTGTCTATTAACATTCACGCTTTGAATTGAAGTAAGCAATTCTGGGATGCCCTGGGTGGGGTGACATACTACCTCTCGGGTAGTTCTGATGCCGTCCGTTCGTGTTGCTAGCCACTGATGTTGAGATGGGCAGAGAGTTGGTAGGAGGAAGAGTAGAAGGGAAGGGATCATCTATTAGCTCGACATAACAGAAGATGCCCCTAAATATCAACTACCTAATCACCCATGTCGTGCAAGTGGATCCCTGAATAAACACTGAAATATATTGAGAACAAGGTATGAGTTGTCATTTCTCGAGGTAGCGGTTTTTTTTTCACCTTTCGTTTCCTTGTCAGCTTCTAACAGGTCTTTCCTAGTTTTTGGTCGAAACTAACACGAACATGAATAGAGATATGACGTGGAGTAGTAATTTGGTTGGTCGGTGGTAAGCTAAGTATTGGTCTAGTTGTAAGTTTACAGCCCACATTGTGTTTTTCAAGTAAGAATTTAGAAGCGTTGCAAGGCAGAAGCAGTGACAAAGAGAACTTGAAGATGGAAAGCAAACAAGTAAATGTAAGTTCTTTTAAAACATAAACGTAAGATAACTAGTGAAATGTTATGTAGATGGCAAGAAACAAGTGTAAAGTCTAATGAAAGGTAGATTTCCTTTTTTGTCTTCAGATAAGCGACATCATGATAAAATCTGGTTAAAGTGAATGTAATGGTAATAGTAATATTAACTGTTTCCTTATAAGGAAACATTTGGCATTCATTGACCGTGCATCCAGTGATACTTTCAGTTGAAATTTATAAAGACTTTTCCTTAATACAATTTATCAGCAAAATAGGTTTCTCAAGTCCATTAACTGTTATCGCTCTTTCCAGTATTGATGAGGATTTCTTTCCTAACCGTTTGTTTGAAATAGTGTGGAACGCCGGTATTTTGATTATGTCATTATTTTCTCTTCGATTTGGATGTGTTGTCCATTTTACTTGTTGCTATCGTTGAAATTCCTCATGTGATATAGTTTCTGTTATTTGGTACAGTTTTTGTTTGTGTTTCTGTAGCGTCAGTCAACAAGGTTCGAAGAATGAAGATCCCCACTAAGACCTATAGACCTCATTCATTGGAAGTCACTTTTAACTGTTGATCTGAGAAAGCAGTTGCATACACCTGACAGTTATGCGTACTATCCATGTCTTCATCTGACGAGGCTATTTCAGAACATCTGTTTGTATTTCTGAGAGAAGGAATTTTAACTATTTACATCATTCGGACTGTTGTCATCATCTTTATTGCCATATTCATGATGTTTCGACCGTTGTACACTCCAGCCTTCTTCAGGTGATATACGTTGTAATTTCGAACCGAACCCTTTATTTTGTCTACGGGGGTAGAATTTTTCTAATTCCACGTGTCATGCCTTTGTGGATATCTCTGTTTCAGTTAATCCGTCTTTAGTAACTCAACTCTCCAAGTTCGAATTCCGACGAATATCACCTGAAGAAGGCCGGAGCGTACAATGGCAGAAACATCGTGAATATGGCAATAGAATCAAGAACAGTAGTCCGAATGATGTAACTAGTGAAAATAGCTATTTAAGAACATGATCCGAGATTTTAGGTTAATGTTTTGGATTTCTAACAATTTGTGATGTTGATCTAACCAGTGGTCGCCAACCGGTAATCCATGGACCACTGATGGTCCGTGCAAAATTTGTGATGATCCGCCAAAAAATTGGGAGATTATTTCAATTTCGTATTATGGATGGTATATATGTTCAATACCTTATTTAATCTCGAAATAAACACGATTACAAAATTTACATTATTCGGACTATTGTCCTCATTTTTGTCGCCATGTTTATCACAACGTTTCGGCCATTGTACGCTCCGACCTTCTTCAGGTGGTTGGAATGTCGAACTGAACTCTTTATTACGCTCACTGGGGTAGACTGTTCTCGTTCCACGTGACATGTTTAATGGATGTCAGTTAAAAAAATATCTCCTGTTAATTCTTCTCTCACCACGGCCTTAACCAGGTATTGAACGCACATTCTTTGTGTGCTGTCACTGGAACTAACTAACGACTGTGCCATGTGTCCTTGATGACATCTGCATATGAATTTCTGGGTATTATAAATCTAATGTCTTCAGCAATCATTTTTTTACCAGTGATCATATTGATTTTTTTTTGCTGTTATCAAATACATGTTTTTACCAGAGCTCATATTGCAATTTGTGTTGTTATTATCGTTTTTCTCTTTGACATCATCCAGCCATAGTATAATCTACCATGACTTGCAAACTTCAAATTTTTAATTTGTTTTGTTTAAATAATTACACTATAACATTTTATTTACCTTTAATGGGTGCATTTCATATTAATAAAATAAAAGTTTTCTAATTATTATATAAATGCATTTACCTAATTTTCTAAATTCTTATTAGTGATCCACAAAATTTAAAATTATAAATTTAGTGGTCCATGAAGCTCAAAAGGTTGGTGACCGCTGATCTAAACTACCCCTAGTACAGCCTATTCTTTGTTCAACTTTTTTTCTCCTATATTAAATTTGTTATAACTGATCCATACACCGAAGTATTTGAAGTTTTTTACCAATCACATATACTGAATTTTTACGGTGGATTCAGGGCATGAGCCATCACTGCTTCTTCCCAATTCCAGATCATAGTTTCTATTTTGGAAACTTTTATTTTAAGTCCTATTTCTTGGAATACTTGGTAGAGGATGTTGATTTTTTGTTCAAGATCATTCTCATCCCAACTATGAATATCTATGTCATCATCATAGCCCCTCATCATCAATACATTGACATCTGTATAGAAAGTCTCCAGATGACGTCTCTGTCGATACGATCAAAAGCTTTCTGAAAGTCGACGAAGCCTGAGTACACGGGGGTCTGCCATTCCAGGGACTGTTCGATGATGATACGCATTGCGGCGATGTGGTCTGTGTATGATCTGTCTTGCCTGTTCTTTCCTATGTGTCTTGTCCGATGCCGTCTTCTGTCTCTCTAGGATGATTCTTGTCACTACTTTACCTTGGATGGACAATAGCATAATACCTGTGGCAGGATGACAGTTCCCCTTTCGTCGGCAGCTTCACAAGGTGGCCTTTCCTTCACTCTTCAGACACTCAATCTTGCTCCCAGATCTTGTGCAGGAGTGGGTGCAGCATGTCAGTTGAAGTCTGGATGTTTGCCTTCAGTGCTTCAGGTGGTATACTCTCAGGAACCGCTGCTTTGCCTGACTTAAGAGACTTGATGGCCTTAGTGATCTCATTTTTGCTTGTGGGGCCAGTATTAATGTCGAGGAGTTTGGTAGATGGTGAAATGTTTGGAGGAAAGTATGGTGCGGTTCTGTTGAGTGTTTTCTTGGATCGCTGTTTGCTATTTCGCTTGGGATGTCGTATGGATTACTTAAATAATCAGTGCCCATCTCTTACTATCTGTGCTTGTATATGCGCAGGGCATATCGATATAGGACAATAGTGTCTGCAAAGAATATCGCCGTAGTAAATGGAACTTTTAATTTCATCGGCACAAAAATCTGGAATAGTCATATAATTTAGAATCATTTATCCGTTTTCAGTAAAAAAAAGATAAGAAAGGTCAACACTAAATTGCCTTTATGATTATAACCTTTAGAACAATGACAGTTCCCTTTGAGATATGATCATGAATCAAAGTTATTTTAAAAGTGACGCAAAGTAAAATTCACCATATCCAATTCAAAGAATGTTGAAGCTTTAAGTAAATTTTATGACAATTGCCCACAGGAATTAAATCACAAATAAATTTTGGTGCAAAGGAACAAAAACTAGAAATTTTTATTTTATGTGCTAAGTCCTTTCAGGACGTGAGCTATCATTGACCTCTATAGCTTCCGACATTTTTTTTGTTCTAAGTAACCTTTGACCCTTTAAAATCCCTCTTACTTCTATTTTGCCATTCGTTCATACAAACCTGTTAAGTAGTTTACTCGTTGTTTTTCATAGATTCTCTTGCCTTCAGTATGTCCGTGAGTATTACATTTTCTAGACCATCTTTCCTCATTACGGGTCCCAAACATTTTAAACTATCTCTTCCTGACTGTTGCATATAAATACTTGTTAAAAATTAAAATTTTTGATTTGCCTTTTTGATAATATTCCCCAAAGGACGAAACGCGTCAACCAAGGTAAGTTTTTCTGTTGTCGTCTTTTCTAAATTTCCTTGTTATTACAATTTTCCTCAAAAATTCCTCATTATTCACATGATCTGTCAATGGTATTCTTGGTAGTCATCAGCAGAACTACATCCCCGTCGCTTCAAGTCTTTTTTTTTCATATGTAAGGAAATTGTCCAGCATCCACTGCCATATATGAGGATTGATGTTACATTTCTTTGTATCTAATAAAAGTGTCCTGTTTCGTAATACTTTGCTTAGCTTTTGGAAGGCATATTTAGCTACATCATTGAGCCTTCATATGTGAAATATTTTTCGTCGTTTGTCACGACACTACCTCGATATTTAAATATCTGTACTTGCTTAATTTTAAAGATTGCACGACGTAGCTCACAGACATCTCTTTTTGCTGACGAGCATGTAATGTCTCTTTACAGTGAATAGTCCTTTCTTCTCACTTTCCATTACTAACTTATGCTGATAAGATTATGTCTGCCAATAATAAATCATCTCTAGGTTTGCTTGGTCTTTTAAGATCGTTTCCTGAATACGTTGAATAAATCCGTATTTTATTCCGCTTTATTGCGCATTATTACTCGAGGCAGACGTATGTAAACAACGCCAGTAATGGTAGCCGGGCTAAACGCGAATAAGGCCGAACTTATATATTCGTCTTCACATGGCCCCAAATGAAAGATGAGACAAAGTACAATTACGCTATGAACGATGCCGTCAAGTATTTTCATCAATATTGATTTTTCTTAAAATATTTCCACTAATGTATAATTCAGTCTTCCTTATGTTCAAGTTCTGAGAAAATGAATAGCCATTATTCTATGCTTTATTAAAACGAAAATCTTCATTTTTGTTGCTTGGGTTATAATGTTTTCATTATTCGTATTTCCCCCCTGATAATGATTCACGATTTAACAACAATCTGTAATCCATACTGGATTTAATTTTTTAATTTAGTTATTGATAGTTGGTTCTATTTCAGTTCAATATGAATATTGCGAGCACACTAAAATATCACTGAGGAGAAAAACAAACGTAATTTTAATATGTATTCAACGAGCATTTATCACCTGCCACAACAGTATCAGAGTTATTTGCCCGTAACTATTATTTGAATTGCTGCGATGAAGTATTTTCATTCATTTTTTAAATCAATTCATTTACAATCTTTTCTTCTAGCCGCTGCTATATACGTACATTTTGTAGACGTTACAATTTTAGCTTGTAACTCCACCGAGAGGATTTAAGAGCAAATGATTAACTTTCACTCCGACCACCCTCCATTTTTAAAATCCCATGTCCATCCAGGAGTATGTCTGATTTTTGTTATTGTATTGACTTTCCAGGAAATATAGGGGAGCGGTTTCTCGTTGCATTCCCCACCGCCTGGAATTCGGAATTCTTAGACTGATTGCCGCAAAGGCGTAGAGAAACCAGACACCCCTGCAATTTAGCTTATCGCAGGTGGGGTGGTGGTGAAGGTAGCGTAAAGAAAAGACGGATTCATGCCTTTCCCAAGAGCATTTGTGTGAAAGTAAACGCAACAGACTAGCCGGAAATTTGAACTCGGCTCGCCGAGTCCACATTCCGCTTTTCCGTTCCGATAACCGTTAAGCTACCATCATGTCATCCATATATTGATGCTTTCATAGTGGTTGTTAGCAAGTGCTATATTTTTCATTTAATAGCTGATTTGCATTAGAGAATCTGCAATGCCATATATCAGGGAATGAAGGCATAGTGTTGTAAAACGTAAAACCGCGTCTATTAAAATTATCTGCCAAGTTTCCGATCACAAGAGTTCATTTTCACCCTTACCAATAAATCCGTTAACGTTGAAGGTGTGTTTAGGAGAAGCTACTCTAGGTAATTTGTAAAAGACCCCTAACTACCGCCAGTGACAATGAACAGATGTCCTCTCGAGGAGGTTCCGTACCTTGAGAGAACATTGGGCCTCAAAATCACCCCCGACCTCAAATGGAACTCCTATATACCATCCATCGCTAAAGATGCAGGTAACATGACCGGCTCCCTGTATCGCTCCAGTAAGTAACGATTTCAAATTTTGCTACAATTGAAATTGTTACCATTCCGTCTTCAAAGATATGACATTGCAATTCTGATAAACTATTTTAGAGATTGACAGCTGACCTCTCTTCCGATGTAACACTAACTTCCGAGTAGGAGAAAAACTGATTAGTTACATTCAATGCCCCGAAAAGCAAACTAGTTACATTCCATGACCCCCGATCGGATCCCAAACTACTGCCAGTCACGATGAACGGATGTCCCCTCGAGGAGGCTCCGTACCTTGAGAAAATATTGGGCCTCAAACTCACATCCGACCTCAAATGGAACTCCTATATTTATAATCCATCTCTAAAGATGCAGGTAAAATGTTCGGCTCCCTGTACCAATCCAGTAAGTACCTGAACCCTGTTATTCTCTACCTTTATAAGAGACAGACCAGGCCGAAAATGGAGTACTGTTGTCAAATTTGGTTAGGAGCTACCAGTTCGCAGTCATGATAAAGTTTAAAAGCGTTTCAATGTCCTTGTTGGAGAAGATTTATTTTCCACCCAGCAAGATCTCTCTCACAGGCGGGATGTGTGGTGAGTCTCTTGCTGCTCCCCTGCTACTTTCATGGGAAGTGCCGGTTCCGTCAGACTCCTAAGAAGATGTTTCCCCGATCACGACAATCTTAACCTGTTCAAGACTAGAATTAACCATTATCTTCTTCTCATATCCATATAAACTACCCCTTAACGCAACCCTCTATCTTGAGTGGCCTTCCCCCGTGTCTTGTACAGGGGGAAAACTTACTCTAAAAAAAGTGGAAAAAAAAAAGAAAAAAAAAAAAGAAGAAAACGGCACTTGCGGTTATGGCTTAGTGATGAAAAAGATAATTTTAGTCTCAGAGGTCTGAAATTAAGTTGAGACTAGTGCATCATCATTTTAAAAATAGGCAGACAGACAACGAGTCTCACGCCCTTCAATCAAAACATCTACGTTCTTCTTTTACGTGTCTTTTCTCTGTTTCCATTTTCCTTAAAACTTCCTCGTTGCTGACATATTCAATCCATGTTATTCTCAGCATCCTTCTGTAGAACCACGACTCTTTTGCCAGAAGACTCCTCTTTAACCGTGAGGATATTCTTCAGCTTTCACTGACATAAATGAAGACTGATTTTTGAAAGGAATGTCTTCGGATTCCTGTGTCACATTTTCGTAGTCTGTCATAAAAAATTGACCAGATTTTTAAAGTTCTTTATTTGCGTTATTCTGACATCTTCTATCCATTGCTCACATAGTGGACTGTCTCTCCTGCTAATGACTATAAATTTTCTCTTCTTGCAATTGATAGTCCTTTCTTATCGCCTTCCGTTACGACATTGTCGTGTATATCCTGCAGTTTACTTTTTTGTGTCAGCCACCAACACGGTGTTATCTGCATATTTTACGTTGTCAAGATTGCATCTACAAATAATAAATTTAGGTGGAACGGTTTGTTCTCTTAGTAGCCCTGGGTATGACGATAAACTACATACGGCAGCAAAACTTTTGATCGGGAGATTGCAGATATCGAGGAGTGTGAAACCACTTCTTCATTGCTGTTTCCAGGTTTAACCTGACCCCCCCCCCCGGTAAGTTCGCAGCTATGGGCAAATAGTTAACCCCACAAACAAAAAACACTATGAAAGTATAAAATTACACTATTTTTATATTAAAAATACCAGCAATATATTTTTATATTTAATAATGATTGCAGAGTCTTTATTTACAACAAAACATTAAAAAATAGTCTGGCATAATAATTAACATTCATAGATAACAACACAAAGCCTATTGGTAGACTGATTCATCATATAGAGTATCAATGAACGTTATTTGCTTGTGGATTTCAGTTGAGCGTCGTGTCCCTGGACTGTAAAAGTGCTATAATTGGTACAATCATAGCACTTAAAGTACGGGGACACCACGCATACAGGGGGGGGGGGCAATATTGCTGCGGAAAGTATTTAATCAATAAACATTTAGAAAAAAGACAATTATAATAGTTTACACAAACCAAATCAGTTTCAAGAACACTTCTGCGCTACAAAAACAAATCAAAAATAAAATACTACTAAAAGATCAACTTTTGACTAAATGTCAAATAATAACATTAATGCGTGATTATTTGTGTCGTTGTCTCTGTGGCGCAATCGGTTAGCGCGTTCGGCTGTTAACCGAAAGGTTGGTGGTTCAAGCCCACCCAGGGACGATATCAACTTTTTTTTCTTCCTTCTAATTCGGACAATATTTCCAATAATTGTAAGGAATTTGAACTCGTGCCGAGGAGCTGCCGGACTTTTTGGTTTTCCAATTACAGTTCAAAATTTAAAACATTCCTTTTGCAACAACCATCTCTGAAATCTGTTTGTGTTTGAAGACCAACTAAGTTTTCTTTTTGTTTTCATTTCAATCTTTTTTTTAAAGTTATTTGACAAAGATTTAAAAAAAATATTTGTGTTATTTTTTTAACTGATTCTTCAAGATAGAATTTTAAATATGGACTATTTAATGAGCATGTCTTTCACAAATTTCATTAACAGCTACGAATAATCTTGAATCACTCTCCAATGCCAATGCAAAAAAAAATAAATGAAATGTTTGTTAAAAAGATCGCGACCAATGTTTATCAAATGAAAAGATTTCTATGACAATGACTTTCCGTAAGACGTTGTTTCTGTGGCGTAATCGGTTCACGCGTTCGGCTATTAAACGTAAAGGTTGGTGGTTCAAGCCTACCCAGCAATGATTTTCATTTTTTTCTTCCTATTAATCGGACATTGCTTCTCTTATGTGATTGGGCACAATAACTAAAAATACATTTTCTTCTATGTGCCGTGTTCCTTCAGGATATTGGCTACATGGCCCTCCTCAACTTCCTTTCCTTTGTAACTATTATTACGCTTTTATGTGCTATCTTTCCTAATCCCTGCTCTGCTAACGATTTACACAAACTCGTTAGCCGCGTTGTTGGCAGGTTTCCTCTGTCTCTTGCTTTTAATATGCCCTGTGAGTGTCAAACTCTCCAAGCTATCATCATGTGATCTAGAAATTTTAATAGCATCTTTCTGATTCTAAATGTCCTTTTTAGCTTCTAATTTTCCCTAAAACCTCTTCGTTAATCCTCTGTTCAGTCGATGGGATTCTCAGCATCTTTCTGTGGAATCACATTTCACTTACATCAAGTCTCTTCTTCATTAGTCCTGGGTATGACGATAAACTGCATCCGGCAGCAAGGCCTCTGATCGGGAGATGGGAGGTTTTGAGGTGCGTGGAACCACTTCTTAATTGCTGTTCTTCCCAGGTTCACCCTGACCCGTTGTGGTAGAACCTGTTAGGGTCCCAGCTATGGGAAAATAGTTAACCCCACAAACAAAAAACACTATGATAGTATAAACTTACATTTTATACCTAACCGGAACAAAATAAACTATGAAATCCCCACAAACAATCTTAAATGCCTATAATCTATAGCAGAAGCCATTGGTTTATACCAATGGCTTCCCATACTTCATGCTTCTCGTTTTCACTCTCGCTTGGTCATGTGTGACGTCACGAGCTACGACGCGTTTTCCGCTTCCTTGGCTCGTAAATAAGAGTTTGTCGTTACTTTGAGGTTATTCAAACAGCAACGGCGGGCCATTATTGTGGTTTCGTATATGTGTTGTTTGATTTATTAAAATTGTCATCTTTGATAATGGCTTATGTAAGCCGAAAGCTTAGATTGGATTTAAACATGTATCAATATGGTGATTTCCTTTCGTCTTTCAATGATAATGTGATTAAGCTTATCAGACAATATGAAAGGAACTTACTTAAAATAAATAGATAAAACCTGTCCATATTATTTAATGAAACATGCATTAATTACATTTTTATATAAAAAATACCAGCAATGTATTTTTTATATAAAAAAATTACCAACAACACCTCTCGATAGTAAAATGACCAAGAGTAAATTTTATCTGTAGTTGAAGGCATACAAATGCGTTCAAATGATTTAGATTTCGGCATTAAATAACCCATAGATGTGTTGATATGCCGCTAAACGAAATCAACCAAACAACTAACATGAAAGAACTGTTTCATGACATCTATAGAACTGTGTGTGTTTGTGTGTGCCTGTTATTTATACACGTCCACATATCTCGGGCGATTTCGATGAAACTGTCGACACATATTTCATGTGTAAGGGCCTTTCTAACTGAATTGCTAACTTACCTTAATGCGGCACAAGGATTTTTCGGGACATTTAAAATAGCTGGATACTTTCTGAACAGACCATGAATTAATCTTGTTTTATATTGAGGCAATCATTCAAGTTCTCAACTTTTAAAATGTTATATTTTTTAGTGAAATTATTACCTTTATTATAAAGGTCTTGTCGGAGAATGGAAACGAATAATAATTATAATAAAAAAAATCAAATATTTTATGTTAAAATCAGTACATTCGAACTTAGCGAAAAAGCAGGACCACGCCTACTTGCAGGAAGTATCCATCCTGGATCTATCTATCTATCTATCTATCTATCTATCTATCTATCTATCTATCTATTTTAGACTTTTCATGGTCTATCTATCTATTTTAGACTCTTCATGATCTATCTATCTATCTATCTATCTATCTATCTATCTATCTATCTATCTATCTATCTATCTATCTATCTTAGACTCTTCATGATCTATCTATCTATCTATCTATCTATCTATCTATCTATCTATCTATCTATCTATGTCAATAATCTCTTAAGAGCTGTAAAACGTGTTAACGGAAAGCGTTTCCAAAACGTGGCAACTGATGAAAAAATAAATAAGGGTGTTAAAGAAAGGCATTTGTTTTGACTCACTCTGCTCTCATTCACTTCGTCTTGATAAGGGCGTTGATAACTATGACTAAAAACGTTAATAAATATATAAGGAAAACACATACGAACACATGCACCAGAAAGAAAATGGATGTGATCTGTGTTAAGTTAAACTGAAAAGTACATTTAAGCTTGAAAGTGATCTAAACAGATAATAGTATTTAGGTAGATGCTGTTTATTTCAAGTACGAAGTCTCCCCTAAGAAGTAATAAAATATAGGTTTAAAAATAAAACCCTTATTTCTTTAGAAATTGTTTTGCTAAGGTTTCGTATACGAAACTGAGCTGATATTGAATCCCGAGAAAAATAATCTGGGTAAAGATGATGTGCTCTCCTTAAAAAGGAAAAAAAATAGAGCCTTGCTTTCTGTGACGTTCTTTGTAGCCGAGTGGTAAAGCACACTGGATCAAACGGTGGTATTCCTTAAAAGTGGGGCGCAGTTTCGAATTTCTCGAATGCACAGGCCGATAGAAGTAATACAGACTGTTTAATAGATAAAAAATGGAGCGTCTATTTCAGATGCGAAGATCTTACCCTAACTGAAGTAATAAAATAACAATTGTACAAATGACAGTATAAAAATCCATATATCTATGTATATCATTGTCTGTTAATATTTATTTAATAGGTAAATGTCTAAGGTTAGTTTATACTCTTGTTCACTCAATAAAAATCCCAAGAGCCACTCAAGGTAGAAAGGTTATTGAAAGATGTAAGTAAGAAGTGAATATTATGAGGATACGTATGATATATACATATGTATAATATATAACGACTGATCCTAGAATTAAAGAAATTAAGATTGTAGTGATCGGGAAAGCATCCTTTGGGAGTATGTTCCACAAAGTAACAGTTCTGGTTCACTGAGTGGAACTTCTTCCTTGCCAATGCAATACAAAATGAATAAGGATGATTCGAACGTGCGTACGAGGCATGGTGGATTCTAGCTGTGAAGGTCTCAACTAGTGGAACTAGGAATGAACACCGTCTAAACATTTGGAAGTGGCGATAGAATAGCGACGTTTCGTTGTTGAGAAAAGGTATTATAGGGTGGGAAAGAGTTCACCACCCAAGAGGATGCGTAAACTATTTTGAAGACTGTTAGTGGCAGTAAAAACGCAAACACTGCTAAGAGCTAAAAAGGATAGAAAGTTTTGGAGCGCCGTGGTCGCCTACGTCTTGAGGAGACATAGTACATCGAAAAAGATGAGACTCGCCATGATGACTGAAGTCATTGCTCAGCAGTAATGGGCAGATACAGATACGTTAACAATTACCTTACACCGAGGAGCCCATATTTAGTACAGTACTTGTAAAATATGTAATATCCACATATTTAGTTTTGTTAGAAATGCCTGTCTTGGCGTTGTGATTAACGAGCTATTCTTATAGATCATTGCTATTGTAGCCGATTATTAGAGTTATTTACTAAGCTTTGTCTAGTCTGTCGGAGCCCCATATTTGTGGGACGCCCATTAAGCATTGAATTCTCTTCTCCTTTATGTATCGTATCCCCCTCAGAATGTTGACGATTATGGCCCTCCGCAACTTCCTGTCTTGTATAGCTTTTAATAAATTTTGCCTTTTCGTTATTTTTCCTATATTCTGTTCCGTCATCCATTTACTCAAGCTCACTAAATAGGTCATGCATTGAGTTCCTCTGCCCCCCTTGCCTTCAGTCTGTCCTGTGAGTATCAGATTTTACAAGCACCCCCCACTTTCTCATTATGTGGTCCTGAAATTTCAACGGTCACTTCCTGATGTTAAGTATAAGTTTCCTTTTTGTTTCCATTTTCTCTAAAACCTCGTCGATATTAACTAAATAGCAAGACAGACTGGGTTCTATAGCCCTGGATGGCAACTGGTCTAGGAAAAAGACAACTCTGTATTCAAAACCTGTATTTGGGGACCGTGTGGCACGTAGTGCAACAGGTCTCTTTTATTTGGCTCTTCAAAAAGTGTGGTTGGTTCTGCACAAAGCCTTCACCACTATAATCAAATCATATGTGCAGGTGTTTGGCTGTCAGTTCCTAGGGACTGAGCTGCTTGACCCTCATACATCGAATATGACGGGAGAGTCCACCATATCTATCTATCTATCTATCTATCTATCTATCTATCTATCTATCTATCTATCTATCTCAGTCTATTCATGATCTATCTATCTATCTATCTATCTATCTATAATTGAGACATTTTATTAGTATTATTACATGAATTCTCTACAATAGTGAATTGGTCAGTTTGGTGTTTTTTGTACACTGGAAGGCGCCCGAGACACTGTACATCTATACCTTTATACCTAAAAGGGTAGCATTTGTTAGGCTGAGTCATAAATAATTTCTGTCTTTGTTTATCAACTTTAGTTTTCAAAAATAAAGTATTATTACATTTTACTTGTTTTAATCCGTGAAAATATCTCAGTTTCCCTATTTAAAATTTCTGATGAATCTTAATTCTCCAGTTAATGATTGAATAAGGTCATGGTGAGTTCTAAGACAATAAAATATCCGTAGAAATTCCCCTATCGCACCGTTAAATATTTGAGGTTAACTTTAACAAAATATTGAAAATATAATCGTATATTTTAATACTGATCGTTATTTTAAGAAGTAAGGGGGTACAAATGAAAAAAAAATTCGAAATTGACAACTTTTTCCATTTCACTGAAATAGCCATTAAACACTTCTATCTTCTCTTCTTTCTTTCATTTTCTCACTGAAACCAAGTAGTGTATTTTCCTTTTATAAGGTATTGTCAGGACTTAACTGTTGTGCGACCTAACGAAGTGTGGGGTGTGCAATATTATAATAGGATTCAATTATATATTCACCCTTATTTACAATGACTTGTTGCCACATATCAGATAGCTTTGGTTAAAATTCTGCAGTGAAAACATTTTTTGACAAAATCTTAAATCTGGTTTTCATTAGAGAAAGTTTTCTTCATCAAATGCTTTTGCAGCGATCGAGAAAGGTAATAATCATTCTTTTTTTTTGCAGATTCAGAGGAATATAGTAGGTGGGATAAAACAGACCAACTGAGTGACTAATTTTACACGTGTTGTTTTGGCTGTATGCGGGCTTACGTTGTCATAGAGAAGACATTTTATTTAATCCACTGTGTAAGCTGTCCCTGTTGTGAATAAGTTATGTTAGTATTATCCAAATTTATTCTTAACTCTCACTTTATGATTTGTAGTTAGGATGATACATTCGTCCTTAAAATTGATTCCCAAAAACGAAAACTATTTATGACTGAACCTAATAGTAAATAACAATCTTTGGAGTTGAGTAAAAGCTTTTGTTTGATTCCAATAACAGATTTTATTCAACCTCAGATAAAATCGAGCATTATACAGGGTGCGGCAGAAATAGCTACCAGAAATATCTCCCACATAATGGTAAGACTTTAGCTACAGGGCGCAGCAAAATACATCCCATATTTCAAACTCTAGTGCTAGTGAACTTAAGCAAGTGACAATAGTTTCTTCATCTAGCTAATGTATTACCCTTGTGTGGGAGGTATTTGTGGGAGGCATATGGTGTATATGTGGCACAAGGCCAGAAGGGTGGAGGACCCAGTGAGTATCGTAATTGAATTAGCAAGACAATCTTGCTAACAATTACACCATGTCGAAGTGATTTTCTAAGCGTACAGATGAATCACAAGGCTGAAAGTGTAGTGTCGCGGTCTCAGTTAGGATCGAACTTTCTACTCAGTCGTAATTGAGTCGCGAGACAAGATTGTTAACCATTACACCACATCCAAGTGCACGTTCTGGGAGGCAGACTCCACACTTAGAACTATAAATGTGGGAGGTATTTCTGCCGCACCCTGTATTAAAAGTGTTATCATCAGTTATTGATGCTGTAAAATTTCCCTTTTTCTTCAGCTAAAGTACAATCATATAAAATTGTCCGATGTGAAACTTAGGGCGGAAATAGGTGCTTAAATAATTATATACGCATAATTCTTCTAAATCAACTACAGATATGCCTTTAGAAAACTCTAGTGCCTGCGGTACAATTCGTAATACAAGTCTTTGCAAGTTACTCTGTGGACTGGATGCAACGCCAGCGTAACGGCTACCAGCACAGTAAGTTGGAATCGGCGAACCGAGTTCAAATCTCCGTCTAGTCAGTTGCATTCACTTTCACACAGATGCTCTTGAGAAAGGCATACATCCGTTATTTTCTCTCCAATTTTTATGTTAATTAGTAAGGTCGACTAGGCTTTCTATTCTCAAGAAGTACAAAATCCTGTTTTCCAAAACCGTGAAAAAGACAATGGTTTGGTTTTTGATTTACGGCATATCAACACCTCAATGGGTTATTTAATGTCGACAAGATTTTTATTGTTGGTAATAATTTTCACAAAAATGTATTGCTAATTATATTTTTTTCTTAGAAAATGTATTTGCTGTTAATATTATTTTCAAAAATATATTGCTGGTAATAATGTATTGCCGGTAAAAAGTAAATCTGTTTTTGGCTTGATTATCGGTGTGAGCGCGAACTTAGACCCCACACCTAGAATTAGCGCACCTGAGTCGCCCACATTTGGGGCGATCGCAAAGGTCAACCTAACCGGAGTGTAAGGGAAGGGCCTGGCTTTGGGAGAATTTGCTGTGAATTTTAGTAAATATAAATTCTTTTTATTTTGGGGCGAATTAATAGAAAAAATCCCTCTACTCAATATCAAAATGTCGTTGCAGTCTTTTTTTTCTGACGGAAATGACAGAAAATATAAAGTTGTAATTACCACCCAATGCCACCCGACAATGTCTAAGATATCGTTGTTATAGTTGTCCACAACTCATAAACAATGCTTTCTAAAATTTCTATCTAGCTGCAATCTGTCGGGCGTTAATATACAGGCTGTCCATAAAGTGCACATTAAAAAATTTATAACTTTATTTGTATTTGCGATAGAAATAATCTGTAAAAAATGTTATAACGTTTAATGTACCTAGTTTTAAGTATAGCTAAAATAACTAATGTCATTTCAGGTATTACTGTAAATCAGTTGACAAATGTTTTCCGTGAACTGCAAAATCGTATTACCCTTTGTATTGCTAATGATGGCGGACACGTGGAAACTTAAATAAAATTTCAATAAAACCTTAAAAAATATAGATTTACTTCTTTCTAATCCTTTTTACAAATTATTTCTATCGCAAATACAAATAAAGTTATAAATTTTAAAAAATGCACACGAACTTTATGGACACCCTGTATATATATATATATATATATATATATATATATATATATATATATATATATATATATATATTATGAATGTTAAACTAATTGCAGTTGTTGGGCAGAATAAAACAATACTAAGTGGTAATTAGGTATACTAGACCGGGATCTATAGCCTTGGATGGCAACTGTTCTAACGCAGAAAGAAATGGCAACCTACTGCGGGAAAAAAATCAATATGCATCGTCAGTCATGTATCGAAAGATACATGATCGCCTACGCGTGTATCACGCATGGCACATAACTAACTGACTGAACCAACTTTTAGAATTTGCGTGGCGAGGTTTGTGACTTAGTACTAATCTAGATCTTAAAATTAGATATGTTTAAAAAAATATTTTGAAGCAGTGTGAGTTCCCATCAAAGGTTACAAGTATCTGATTCCTTGGACCGATGTGCTGTTCCGTCCCAAAGTGATTAGCAAGAGATAAGTGGATACCGCACCCGATCAAATATGCAACCTGACATCAGCTTGCTTTTATCGTTATCTACCCATTTGAAACAAGAACTCCTAGTCGACTTATTCCCACAAGTTCCCATCGCTTTCACTGATGCCTCGTCATGACTTATTTATTTGGTTATCTCATTTTAGACACAATTGTTTATTTCTTTTGCTCCAATTCAGCGTCTTCGTTTATCCCGGGCTCTATTTTTTCAGATAACGTTTAGAGTCCACGCGACACGTCTTGGGTGGGTGATTTTATTCGCTGCTTGAAAGTTTTCTGGGCTGGGACAGTGGTGAGAGTAGAGGACTGGTTCTGGGGCGATTTAAGGTTCGATTTGAATATCTTATTCATGCAGTGAATGATGATTTTGTCGAGAAATAAATTGCTGTAGAAATCAAGCGGAGGTGGTTTTTATTTTGTCTAATCGTTTCATGAAGATACTGAATATATGTACAGCCTTTTTATTCGATATCTATTTTCGTCTCCAAAATTAAAGAAATTATTTCATTGAAGCCTAAAAAGAAATGTATATTATTCCCGTTTTGACTTGTCATGGAAACTGTGTCATCACAGGTATAGGTTTTATTAAGCAAATATTTCAAAGTGTTTCAAAATTTAAAAAGAGAGAGACGCTTTTACGTAAGCCTCTTTCTGGTTCATGTTAACTTCTTTTATACGAAGTTTTTTTTCCATGTCGACAATACAGTAAAATTCCCAGAACAATTTTGTGGATAAAACAAATTGGTAGAGGAATAACAATAGGAAAGAAGTTAACATTAGCCAGAAAGAGACTCATATATATATATATATATATATATATATATATATATATATATATATATATATATATATATATATATATATATGTATATATGTATATATATATATATATATATATATATATATATATATATATATATGTATATATGTATATATATATATATATATATATATATATATATATATATATATATATATATATATATAATAAAAAGGCTCAAACACTAATATTCCATGGTTACAATTTATTACATGAGAATCGTAATCACGATCCAATTCATCAGACCTTCATCAGACCTAATATATAAAATATTATCTATCTATCTCTCTCTCTCTCTCTCTCTCTCTCTATACATATATATATATATATATATATATATATATATATATATATTCCAATCTAATAAAATATTATCTATCTATATCTATATCTATATATATATATAAGAGGCATATATATATATATATATATATATATATATATATATATATATATGGTATAAGACATTAGGAAAAAATCTTCGTTTTTGCCTACGCGTTTCCTCTTCCGACTTTCTCAAGGCAAAATTGAAGCGAAATGTTTTTGTTTTCAAAGTTACATTAAATCTAAAATCTAAAATTTATTGTCGACATGGAAAAAAAAGAACTCTTAGTGTAAAGGAAGTTAATATTAGCCAGAAAGTCGCTTGCGCAAAAGCGTTTCTCCCTTTTTAAATTTTGAATTTAATGTAACTATGAAAACAAAAATATTTCGCTTCAATTTTGCGTTGATAAAGACGGAAGACGAAACGCATCGGCAAAAACGAAGATTTCTTTCCGATTGTCATTCTTATAAGAATTTATCATTTCCACCGAATTGTTCTGGGAATTTTGCTAAAAAGAAAGGTTTTGTATTGGTGTACTGTCTTGAAAACAGTGTTATCACAGGTAGGTTTTATTAAGTTAATATTTCAAAGTGTTCATTTAGTCTAATCAATAGATATGACATACTTTCTGTCAAAGGGGAAAAGAACGAATCATATTTGTATTTTAGCGCCAACTGCGTTTACACATTATGTAGAAAAGGTTTTCTCATCGTTACTCACTGGCTTTACCGCTACTCCACCACTCTCACGTTTAGCTTTAGTCAACAATAATAATATAGAGGAACTGGGGAGAGAATAGTGACTGTATTTCAATACGCTTTCTACAACCCCCAAAATATATTAGGGTGTGCAGAACGTAATTACGCATTTCACCGCTGAAAATTATGAGTCAACTAAGAGAGAATCAAGGTTGAATGATAGGAAACTGGGTTTCGAAATAGTTTATTATCTCTTCTATCCAAAAATGCGTCATTTCAGAGCTTCTTTGGGAAAACTTAAAAAGAGAGAATTTGGATTCGCGATGATTTAATTTTATTTGTTTTGTTTTATGGCATATCAACCCTAAAAGGTTATTTAATGTCAACAATTATATATATATATATATATATAATTATTTATTCGAAAATTCTCACATAAATATGTTATAAAATGACTACAAAAATAGCCATTTTGTTTCAACACTTCTGGTGTCTTATCAAGTGATGGTGTTGAATGTAGAATAAAGAGTTTTAAAAGATTCAAATCAATCAAACACCCCTCGCTAGGGGAAACGCTGTTACATAAGCTGGAATGACCAATCAAAATACAAGTATATGAGAATTCAAAAAACTTGACAACGAACTTTGGTTATAATAATTATTTAATGCTTTAATGTTAGGGTTAGACTAAAATAGAATTCATCCTAACTAATTAATATTAAATTATACTATAAAATTAAAAATTACCAATGTTAAATTTTAAATTTAATCTATATTGTTTAAAATTATAAAATTATTTAAAGAAAAAACCGAGGACAAATATACATATGTTTTTCTATTTATTTTATTTTTATTGAAATTAAGTCGGAATAAACGTTAAGATGTAATTCGTCTCTGAACTCCGTTACAATTTAGATACATTTGGAGTGAAGACATGGGCAGGGTAGGATGAAATCTTGCAAAAGACAATATATACACAATCAGAAATACATATGAATAAAAAATCTATTCTTTGTAACAAAATCACTTTGTAAATCAATTTTCATTAACACTTTCGCAAAGATGGCTTCTGTCAAGAGACAATTACATCTCTGGTATTATTCTTTCTCTAAATAAAGAATTGTGGGAAATATTTATTTTCTACATATCCGATTTTCTAAGTTTGGTTTGTTTTGTTTTACAGCATATCAACCACGATGGGTTATTTAATACCAAAAAGATTTTTTACTGCTGGTAATATTTTTCCCAAAACTGTATTGCTGGTAATAATTTTTTTTCTTCAAAAATTTATTGCTGGCAATAATTTTTTACAAAAACGTATTGCTGGTATTAAAACCTATTTTTACGCTTTCATAGTGTTTTGACCCCAGTTTGGGGGTAACTATTTGCCCATAGCCGGGACCCTAACAGGTGCTACCACCCTGGGTTTAGGAACAATTAAGAGGTGGTTCCACGTTCCTCAAAACCCCCTGATCAGAGGCCTTGCTGTCGGACGTAGTTTATTGTCTTACCCAGGACGCGATTCGCGATAAGCTTTCACTGGAGAACACACGACATTCCACTTTTTCCAGAAATGATAACCTTTCATTTTTGCATTGTTACAGATGATGAGAAATGGGTTTTGCATGTAGAAAACAAGAAAGGCAGTGGTTATCGCAAAATGAGAAATCATTTGACACACACACACATACACACACACAGAGACACAGACACACACACACGCACACACAGACACACAGACACACACACACACACAAATGGATTCCATTCACAGAAGTAATTGCTTTTTGACTTCTTGAATATGAAAGGTATTGTCCATAACGAGCATATGGAGCACATAAGGACCGTCATTGAATATATTTATTGCCAGCATCTTGGTCGGATAAACGAAACGTTACGTCGAATAGGTCCATCATTTGTAAACAGAAAATTCATTTCCGTGTAAGTTAATGTAACAAACTCGACGGGAATTCGAAATCGGCTCTCCGAATTCTCATTGCGAGTCGCTATCCATTGCACTGCCGCACATCCACTAAGTATCTAATTGTCCGAGCCTGCTTGATTATGGTGTCCCCAATTTGTAGTTCGATATTGTGGATTGCTTTCCTAATGCCTTCTCTATGGTTTTGAATTAAGTTTCCTTCCTCTTAGACTGGCTGCCACCTAAGGCGAGAGACACCAGATTCCCTTTTTATTTAACTCATAACTGGTTGGAGAAGGAATGGATTTATGGGTAACAGTATAAATGTCAAGAGGTCATTCCCCTTTCCAGACCGACAAATGTTGCGATGCGCAAACATTATTTAGATTTGATACTCTACGATTAAATATCATTCACTGCATGAGAAAATCGTTTTTTCTCTTTCGTTTATTATTTTTGATGATTTGTAAGAAATTGTTATTTAACTAAAATGCCAGTTAACTTAAGTGACTCTCGACGATTTGATTATGGTATTTTTGATGAAGCAACACAGCGTCTATGCTATTGCCATTAAAATCCACTTAGTTAAAAGTAGGTACCGCCACTAATTCGCGATACCTAAGGTTTAAAATGAATTTTTATAAATGAAAAAGCTTTCATTTTAGCTTTGATTGAAAGCTAAAGGATTAAATTTATTATTCCCGGTAAGCAAAATACACTTTGGTGTATTTCAGACAGAAATTATATTGATTGGAATCGATTTTTTCTAAAATAGCTGATTAGCGTCCTTTTTTAGTCGCCTCTCATCGCAATGTAAAATTATAATATACTTTTCTGAAACTTTATTTGAGAAATATTAACTGATTTAAAATATAATTAATCTGATTACTTAAGTTTAAAATAACACAGAAATGTATCTTTAAATCGAAAAGTAACTGTGTTTTTAACCGACATCGCCATGTTTTACATGACTGACGAGGCGATGACAGATTGATTTTTTGTTCTACGGAGACTTCATCAGTAAAACATAATTTAAGAAAATGACGTGAGCGCCTTTTTATATATTTTTAAAGTAATCTTAAAAATGTTGGAAAATATTCCCCGTAATCTAATTTGTGGAATGTTGACTTTAAATTTACTGTAGTCATCGCTCTTATTTTCTGATAATGTCGTGTATGATCGACCATACTTTCAAAAATGGGCACGTTACATAATATTTTATATATATAAAAAAATTAAAAATTAATTTAAATATGTTGGTGTTTGATGACTGCTATTAAGCTTCACGATTTATGATTAGTAAATATAGTTTTCACATAATATAGTTTTCACATAATATAGTTTTCACATAATAATATAATCTAAATTGAGGAAATTAATACATAATATCAAAAAAATTAATAAATATTTCTAATTAAAATTAAAAAAAATGAACTTTAAAAAATGTAGACAGTTCTTGTAAAAAATTCATTACTGATCGAAATATTTTTTCTTAGGGAAGTAGCGTCCATAATTATAAAAGCAATTAAACGTTTTTCTACTTAAATAGTGTCAGTTTTATTGCATGTCTATTGTAAGATACGGAGAAGGTTTTCGAGAAATGAGCAGCAGTTTGAAAAAAAATTAATGATTTCCATTCGCCAAGGAGTCCTGCATTTAACTAATAACAACATTTTTAGGATTAGATTTCGAAATTTCATAAAATTAAGTAAGTATGATATAAAATATGTAAAAAAAAAATGTTTACCAAGATTTTCTAAAAAAATAAATAAAATAATGATTCATTCATTTGTAAATAAGTTCTGAAAGTTTGATTAAAATCCAACAATTATTTGATTTTTGCAAGATTTTCTAAATGAATGTATATTTTTCAAATGAAAAAAAGGTGATAAAACGCTAATCGTAAATATTACGTCGACCGGTAGCGCAAAAAAAGAAATAAGATTTCTAAGCAAAATTTGGAGCATTCTAGAAAGGTTTAAAAATACTCAAGAAATCTTATTAGAGAAATATATGAGGTCTTCGGCAGGATTCGAACCTGCGTTCCCCCAGGGAAAACCGTCATTAGATCTGACGTGTTTTGACGTCTCGGAT
This sequence comes from Acanthosepion esculentum, assembly GCA_964036315.1. Lineage (NCBI taxonomy): Eukaryota > Metazoa > Mollusca > Cephalopoda > Sepiida > Sepiidae > Acanthosepion > Acanthosepion esculentum. The sequence continues at coordinate 134,337,268 of OZ038484.1, read as the reverse complement.
ACAGAGAGCATATTTTTTGCTAATATGATTTCTCGAATATCCTGTAGACACAAATAAATAAATATACTGTTTAATAAATAAACGGAGCGTCTACTCAATTACGAGGAAACATTAGAAAATAATATTTAAGTAATAAAAAACAGAATAATAAATAAAACTACCTCCCCTTTCTTTACACACACACACACACACACACATATATATATATATAGATATGACATTCCAACATAAAAGAAAAAAATCCATAATGGATCAATATTCACGTTCTAATAAGCGCTAAAGCATAACTGTCAACCGTTGCATTTAAACGCAAAAAGAAAACAAATCCAGTAATGGATCGCTACACATAGTTTTTGCCTTACCAGTTGCATCCATGATGATGATCTCAGAAAGAGATGGAAAGTACTTGGCAAATAAAAGTGATTCTCACTGTTAAAGTACATTTCTTGCCTTATTCTATTGTAATATACGGAAAAATATTCGAGAATATGAAAGGATTATGAGAAAAATAAGCAGACATAATGTTTGTCATTTATTGAATCAGACATGCCTATATATATATATATATATATATATATATATATATATATATATAATTCTAAATCAAGTGTAGTGACTCGAATAAAATTTGTAATAATTGGTGAACTTGTAATTTGGCCTTTTTTTGTATGCCATAATTATTGATACCATTAATTCCGAGCAACCTCACTATAATGGTCGATATCACCTGAGTTCGTATTTTTTTAAATAGTGGGAAAATATCCGTGAATATGAAAGGATTATGTTAAAAATAAGCAGACATAATGTTTGCAATTTATTTAATCAGACACACTTAAAAGGGCATTTGCTGCCTAAATACACAAATTTAAATACACAAATTTAAATATATATATATATATATATATATATATATATATATATATATATATATATATATATCAGTAAAAATTCAGATAAAATATCGATTCTTGCCAAACTGTTAACTTTTTTAATAGGAAATACCTCTTTCAATATACATGACCGTAAAACCTTTGCAAAATTAAAATAAATTCATACATAGATAATTAAAGAGAATAAAATAAAGTAGTGATTACATTAAAAATATATTTACTCTTTTTCGTTTATATTAGGTAATAAATTACATCACTGGTGCCCTCTGTAGTTCATCTTTCCTTACACAGCTAACTTTAAGAATATTTTAGTGTATTCGTACATTTGCAAGATTATTATCATTATCTGTGTATGTGTGTGTGTGTGTCTAAACTTTCGCACATATATGAAAACTATTTTGGATTTTCCTCTCAGACGATAACGCGCTGACTGGAAAGTTATCTCCTCCCTTGTCTGGTCAGACTACAACTTTTATTTAACAGGATTTGATAGCTTTCTTAGAACTGTGGAATCGTCCATATTTTTCCACTCACCTCCGTTTAAAAATAGACTATTCCATAAGAGCTAGTTTCAACCAATCAACACCACACATTGTGAAACTCGGTTTATTATTGGTCGAGACGACCCCAGAATGTGTATCCATCGCCAAAAATCTGTTTTACCGCCAAAATCACAGGAGCCTATTTCAATTTCTCAAAGTAAATAAAAGGACAAATTTCAGTCCAATTCAGGAGTCAGTAATTCGCCTTCAGAGAGATTCCACACAGATCCACGCGTGTCTACATTTTTACTAAAAGGACTTTGCGCGCGTCAACACCTGACTCAACTTTCAACCTCTTTCTGTCTCTCTCTGAATTCATTGCACATTTCTAAAAAAGTTTTATCTACACTACTAAATAGAAACTGCAATTCAAGCATTAAGATAAAAAATACAGTCCAGGGTGAATAACTCTGTCAAAACAAGAACAAACAAAAATCAACTAAAATCTCGCATTACATTACTTTAAAATTTATCCCTCGATAAAATTTCTTTAATATTACATGTGAACATTTTCTAAACAAAGGAACATTCCTGAACTGTAACTCATAAAGATACTTATTTCACATTTCGTCAAACATCCTTATAACCCAAACACAAGCTTTTCTAAATTGTATTAATTGTATATAAATGTTCAGTGTTTTTCTAATTGAATTCACGACTACCGTTGTTTCTTTGTTCAATTTTGCCTTGAGATTTATTCAACTTGTATGTCTATGCTTAATATTGTTGTGATTAATATGAAGAACATGCTTTTCACACTTATCATCTCAAACAAAAAACCTTCTGATTTCACACTCATTTCATAGCAATCCCAACAGAACCTTACATCATATTTCTTTTCTTGTATCAATTAACTTAGGAAAAAAATAAACAAATATTGTATTTGGTAGCTGCTTACTTGAAGAGAACCTATTCAAGTGTTACTTGCGTGTAAAAGTTTCCAGATTAAAACCAATTCTCAACTGTGTATTCAATCTTTATTTCCCTAAACCTCAAATAAAAGATAAAAGAAACAAATAACAAAACTCTGGTAAGATTATAACTAATATCTTACTTCGTCAAGAACAGTGGTATGCTGAATAAGTGCTATTGTAACGGCTGGCAAGTTCCTCTTGCACGTCATTACGGGTTCGTACCTAACCAGGTCATCCACACATGGATTTGCAATTTTTTAAATGGCCTTTTTAATCAGATATATTTTTTTTATTACTATAAACGTTATTTTTAGTGGGTACAAGTGTTTGAGCTGTGATCTCTGTTTTTTTTAAATTTTTGAAACAGTGAAATTAATATCAAATGGAGAATTCCTACCAAAGAAAAATATGCCTCCCTGGATAAATCAAACCTGTGTACCTTTTTTCCATAAGAGAAACCACTCTTATATCGCAAGCTTGCCGTTACCAATATGGCCACGGGGAGCAATCATAAGAAAGCAATTCTCAATTATTTAATGAAGGAAATGTCGTTGGATCTTCTTCCAATCTGTATGACAGCTTCATTTTCACACTCGAAACGTAAACGCGGTAAATTTTGTAAATTGATTTTAAAAAAATCCGATAATGATTCTTATTACTATTTTTTCTTAATATAAGTAGCTTCCCTGATAGAAAAGCGAGATGTAAATTCGATTTTTGATGCGTGGTATTAGGCAAAGCTATGGAGTCGGTCAATGAGATAAGTCCATTGAACATTTATTGATTTGATTTATTGATTACAAAACACACACACACACACACACACACACACACACACACACACACACACACACACATATATATACTGTTTGATTTTGTGGAGCCTCTTCCCTTTAAGTCTGATACCTTCCGCCCCCCTTACCATCAACACGGGCATTTCTTCTGGCTGAGGCGTCGAAATGAGTAGCTTCTCTATCAATTTTCCAACTACTGTACAAAGTTAAATTTTAAATAACTAATTCCAACACAAATACAGTCCACACACCAAGGTTGAATAAGACTAACGTACTTCGTGTTGGTTGAAATATATCCCAATATGAGGTAATTTTGGATTTTGTTGTCATATATATATATATATATATATATATATATATATATATATATATATATATATATATATATGTGTGTGTGTGTATATATATATATATATATATGATCCATGACTGAAGATGCAGGTAAAGTGATTGGCTCCCTGTACCGCTTCAGTAAGTACCTGACTCCTGCTATTCTCTACATTTTATAAGTGTCAGATCAGGCCGAAAATGGTGTATGTTGCCGTATTTGGGCGGGAACTGTCCAGTCCTCACTTTCCAGTCTTGATAGAGTTTAAAAGCCCGTCTCAAAATCCTTGTTGTAGAAGAATTATTTTCCATCCTCCAACCTTGATAGACCTTCATTTCAAATTTACTATAAAAACTTTATTTTTATTTTTTATAAAGAAAATGTTGCCATGTGCAGAAAATCTGCAAGTGCTTAAAAAAAGAGACAAATTTACACATCCTTGGACTGAAGAAGGTGCCTAAGACGAACAGGGAAAGATAACGAACTGAATAAAACAAAATCATCTGAAAAGACTTGCTGTGGGATGTGGGGACCCATTCGCTGCTCTATCGCTCGAACGAACTACATTCTTTAGTTCCGCCAGCTCTAGCCTTCACGGCTTCGATCCGACATGCCATTTACATAGTAGCAAACCACCCACATTCCGTTCGTATTCCATCGGCGAGAAGTAAGTTCCATTCAAACAGCTTCTTCTTATGTAAGTGGCATGGTGGGTCTTAGCTGTGAAGTTTAGACCTGGCGGAAACAAGGAATGTAATTTGTCCGAGAAATTTTCATGGTATTAGCGATAGAGCAGCGAAAGGGTCCCCGCATCCTACAAGTCTTTTCAGATGATTTTGTTTTATTGAGTTGGTTATCTTTCCTTGTTCGTTTTAGGCACCTACTTCAGTTCAAGGATGTGTAAATTTGTTTCTTTTTTAAGCACTTGCAGATTTTCTGCACATGGCAAGATTTTCTTTATAAAAAAATAAAAATAAAGTTTTTAAAGTTCAAATGAAGTAAATTTAAAACGAAAGTCTATCAATCTTATTCCGTTTTTACGACCGGAAAAGACATTAATTTTGGATAAGTGCCCGTTCTTTATACTTTAGTATTTAAGATTATTTATCTTCCAAAAATTATCTTGTACATTCTGAAACAGCTTTCTACACCTTGCTTCTAAACATCCTTATTCGTTTTTATTACTCATTTTCCCCCTCATCTCTGAATGTTTTTACTTTTATTTGTAATTTCAAAATATGAGTACGGAAATAGTTGAATAGACCAGAACAAATGCAGGAAGTTATAAAAATAAAAACGAACTATATTATTTTTAATAAAAAACAAAAAATGCATAAGTGGACGGTGACTTTATGTAAGTCATGTTGCCATTAATCAGATAATGACATTGATAATTGTTATCTAAATATTTAAGGCACTCTGACGCGGCGAGGTATATTCAAACATGCGCATGCGCACTTGAGACGTGCACGTACTACCGATTCACGGAAACACGAACGCACACACACACACACACACACATACATACGCACCCACATACACGCATGTGTAAACGTATACGCCCACTTAGACGCACACACACATGCACCTACGCAAATTCACACACAGGCATGCGCGCATAGACTCACCCAGGCATGCGCATATGTGTGCGCACCTATACATGTTTGCAGTATGTTTATCCTTCATTCAGACAAGACTGACAATGATTTCTTTCTGAAAATTCCATCCTATTTTTCTTCTTCTCGAATAAACTCATATTAATCTGAAAATTTTTGGCATAACTGTATAAATCATTTCCATTTTTGGCAATCTTGCAAAATGAGATGTGCAGTTTGCCGCTTTCATTTCGAAACCAAACTAGAAATTTGAAAACCCTGTTTTCAATTCAGGCGCCCATTAAAGTCAAAATAGCGTAGCTTAAGGGTTTTTTTTCCAGACGAACAAAGAGCTACGCAAACCTTCGAAATTAAGGGTTTCCTCAAAGAAAAGAAAAGAAAATGATAGTAAATAATCTTCTTCGTTATCTGACGGAGTGTTTTCGATAGCTGTGTGAACTGGGCCAGAAAAGCTTTAGAAATGTATAAAATGGTCGATGTGTGAAATGGACGCAAGAAACGCTGGGTAACAGGTGAACAGGCTTATCAATTTGTTCAAAATATACTGAGTAACTGTACATTTTAGCTCTGCCTATTAAAAAGTTGACGGGGAACGAACTGAAACGCTACACTCGTTTTATTCACAAAGATTTGTCTTTAATTAATTTCTAGATACAGACGACAGTTCTTCCTGGCACATGCCGGGTAGGGTTATTATCTCTCAGTTGAGTCTCGTCTTTGCGCAGAGTGGGACTCAGTTGTGTCTCTGTCCACGGGCAGAGACGCAGCTGGGGAAAAATAAATACTGAGTGGGGCCCTGTTCCAGAAAACAGATTCCCGCGGCTGTACCCACTTCATTGCACTAGAGAGTGGGGATCGGTAGCCATAACGATGACAGTGCAACCGACGGTTGCAGGGAGTTGGGCAATATTTGGCCCTGGCCAGAGTGTACGCGTTCGGATTCCTCACATTAAACCCGACCTTGTCTCACATAACTTTTCACTGGGAAGACGGAGTAAATACCTACAGTCGACATTAGAGTGGTTCATAATTTATATAAGATAATCATATGAGCCTTTTAATATTTACTAGAAAATTCTGTGACCCGTTGGATCATCCTTTTTAAAAACATCATGAAAGAAAAAAAAAAGATTCGCATTGAATTCGCCCCCCCCCTCCTCCGCTGAATTTCCTATCTTTTGTACTTTATGGACAAAATGGGGAGCTAATTTTCCGCAGATTTACACATTATACATATACAAAAATTGAATAAATAATGTATTTTTTAGAAACGCCATATCTTTTCAGAACGTAAGTGATCATGGCTCTCCACAGATTCTGTTTATCCATAATTTGGTAATTGCCATGATTTCAGTTTCTTGCTTCACTGCTACCTTAAGATCCCCAACCATTTAAATGCTATCATCTGTCTTCCTGAGATCCGTTCTTTTATTGTCCTTTCTCGTCAGTAAAGTTTTCTCATTTACTTTCGCTCTCAGTAATCCCTGGCGTCTTAACGGCATTATTGATCAGACGACCAGAGACCAGAATATATATATATATATATATATATATATATATATATATATATATATATATATATATATATATATATATATGTATATATATATATATATATATATATATATATATATATATGTATATATATATATATATTCTGGTCTCTGGTCGTCTGATATATATATATATATATATATATATATATATATATATATATATATATATATATATATATATTATTCTGGTCTCTGGTCGTCTGATATATATATATATATATATATATATATGTATATATATATATATATTCTGGTCTCTGGTCGTCTGATATATATATATATATATATATATATATATATATATATATATATAAAAATATATATATATATATGTATATATATATATATATTCTGGTCTCTGGTCGTCTGATATATATATATATATATCTCTATATATATATATATATATATATATATATATATATATATATATATATATATATATATATATATATATTCTGGTCTCTGGTCGTCTGATCAATAATGCCGTTAAGACGCTAGGGATTACTGAGAGCGAAAGTGAATGAGAAAACTTTACTTAACTTTATATATATATATATATATATATATATATATATATTAATACATGTCTCATTAAATAATATAGATAAGCGTTGTCTATATATTTTATGCAAGTTTTTTTCATATAGTAAAATATAAAATATATAGACAACGCTTATCTATATTATTTAATGAGACATGTATTAATGAAAAAATGCTGCCTAAATACACACAATATATATATATATATATATATTAAAACATGTCCCATTAAAATAATTTGGCTAAGTCTTCTTAGTATGCTCTCATATTCACGGACAAGCTTCTTAGTATCTTTATTAAAGGAAGAAAAAGAAAGAAAAAAAGTTACCATATTGATACATCCTCATTTATTCCGAGTCCATTCGACATTAGCAAAATGCCATCTTTTGGATCTTGTTTCATCAGGTTCTTATTTTATCTAAGATAAATTATTGTGTTTATCTGAAAATTAAACTTTTTATTTGTGAAACGAAAAACGTTAAACATCTATACTGTACGATTTTAAAATTCTATTATGTAAGCAGACTCGTGCAGTAAGGTCAAGGGAGGTAACTAAGGTAATTAAGATGTCTATTTAAAAAAAAATATTTAAAATTATTAGTTAAAACCTAGATATTTTAAAACTATCTACTGTAAACATTTTTAAACATTTGTGCAGTATTCATAATTGATTTTATATATTAGAGCCGTTTGTGTCTGTTAGATTTCAAATCAGTCTACTCCGAGTCGATTTCTTTTTTTCCATTAACTCATATACCGCATTCTGCTACTAATGATTTTACGACTATCGGTGATACTATGTAAGGTCCTGGTCTTAGGTTTATTGTCGTGAATTGTGAGATTATCACATTCTTAATGCATTTTCTTTTTAGAGAAATATTTTCTTTTCTGATCAGGCATTCATCTTGCATTTCTTAAGTCGAAATTTTGGTCAGCTGCATTAATTGTGAAGCACCAGTGCATTTAAAGTGTTGTTATGCTGCAAATCTATGCAATGCTCAATAAACAATTTTTAAAAAAAGGTTCTGGATGTTTCAAGACACTTTTGAAAATATTTTACCTTGACATGTTTCCACGTTGAATCTACATTAACAAGACGAAACATGAATCGTATTAAACATCTAAGCGTTTGATGTCTATTTTAACTGTATAATTATAGAAATTTAATATTAACCAATTTCAGTTCAGTTTTTTTTATAGTTAAACTATCCTACTTTGTGTCTGTACCAGTTTAATAGCAAAAACAGACACAAGGTGTTCATAAAGTCTATTCAGTTTGAAAAATATATTACAAAGGCAATTGATGAGATATCTTAATCAGATTTGTTCTATGGACTCAGTAGTCATCAAAGTTTTTAATCACATTGTTTTTGTCTATTTCAAGTATCCTGTTGTTGCAGAATCTATGCCGAGTAAGATGTATCAGAAGGTGATTTTTTGTGAAGGCCAATAATTATAATGCATTTATCCACAACAGATAAATCAAACAGAAATATAAAGACAATTCAACTTCAAGAAATTACTGAAAATAACGTAATTAGAGATTTCAACAATAACGTGAATTTATATATATATATTTGACATACACAAAGTGATAATAAGTTGCTTGTTAAATGTGGCAAGTGAGATAAGGTTACAAAGATTGTCCATGCAGAAATTTAGTGAGTGAAGGTTGATAGTTTAAGTTTGTTTGTGGAATTAAAATAGTTTGATATCTGCAAGGAAAATTGTCACTTGTGTAAGTTCAAGTGATAGTGTGTATGTGTTTGACAACTGTTAGTGTTGATTTAAGTTATGAAGAGCTGTTCGCCTTTAACTGATAGGCTAAAGTTGATTGAATGTACAATTACTGTTTTGTAGTGATAATGTCACTTTTTAATAAATTGTAAGTTAAGTTTCTTCACGCGGCAATAGTTGTGCGAATTGTATTGAGCTGTTGAGAGATTGGTAGTGGTTATTGAGTTAGTGTGTTGGCATGCGTGGGGTCTGCTGGTATCTCTCGAAACTCAGTGTCTGACTAACTTGAATTAAGTCGAGCGATTCTTTTTATAGATTTTCGAGTTTTCAAATAGGCTCCAGGGCGCTGCGCGGGAAAAAGGTTTGTCTCAACTTTGCTACATTTTAGTGTCCTTTTAACCAATGGGGGATTGAGTTTGGAAAAGTAAAGTGATGATTAGTTAAAGGTTTGTTTGGGGAAGAGTGCATTTTCCCGTAGGGGGTGACAGGCAAATGTGGAGGATTCCATAATATCCCAACCCCGAGATTAATACTCATGGGCCACATGAGCATTAATATGTATAGTAGGTTGTAAATTTGGCAGGCCAGTGCACATGTCTACCCGACCGAGTTCGGGTAGGTGGATTTCACTGTTGATGAAAGCGATTCTGGTAAATGAACCCCTAAAAATTGCTACTCCTCAAGCAAAGGCAAAAAAAAAACGGCTAAGCAGACTCAGCGAAACTACAGAACTAAGTATGAAAGAGATCCACTGTCGTGTCCGTCAATTCGTGCATGGCACAAGAAATTTGTGGAGACAGGGACAGTGTTGGCTGAAGGGAGGACTGGACGACCAAAGACATATGAGGAAAACATCGATCGTGGGAATCGATTACCGTTATGATGTGTTTTGTGCAACTAATGCTGCCCATATTGAGGTGTGTATTAAATTAGTTAAAACCTTCAATTTATACTTTTCATTTTGTAACAATTTCCACATATTTGTCCATTTGCTTACGTAATAATTTTTTAAATTGTAAAACGACTTTAGGTATTCGGGATGCCGTGTATATTGAAATAGGCTGACAATACATAAATCATAGCACTTTCAATGCATCTACGTAATAAAAGCAACTTTTATTTGTCTTTTATTAAAACCGTGTTTTCCAGGGTAACATTTTGATCGCGAAGAATTCGATGATATATTTTGTTGTTTTATTGTAAACCCGTTTTACCTTCATATATTCATTTCTTAAAATCTTCGGCAATATATTTTGGGGGCACTGTTTACATTCTATTTGATAAACTCCTGTTTCCGATGTAAAATTAACCATGTCCTTTTACGTGTTTGTAATCATTTTTATATTTTGACCAACGAATTTCTTTCATGTTCATTAGTTATGGAGTTTGGAGGGAATATAATGATTACAGTTTTTATGTTGACACTTGTACTTTCTTTTTTGATTTTGTAGATTTTGTACTGTTTTCTTTTTTTTTTTAATCATTTCACCCCAAGCAAGGCAGTAAAGCCACTAAGACACAACAGGTTACTGAGTGTGAAAGAATAAGAAAAAGAAACTATTAAGGATCGAGAAAAATAAAAGAAGGGAAATTAAGAAGATAGTAGATAAAGGTTGACATTCCATTTTGATTTTTGAAGATCGGAGTTGGCTGGAAAGCAAGAAGCGGGAAGAAAGTTCCACAAGCAAGAAGTACGAGAGAGGAAACTGATTACATAAAACTTACGGTTACATCTCGCCAAATTGTCTGTAAATTGACGAGACATTGTTGTCAATCTAGTACTGTGCTTAAATTCGTAAAGTCTATGTACCAAAGGGGGAAAGTTCATCAGAACAATTACCATGAAAACATTTATAGAAAAGCTACTTTACGGTGGTAGGAAAGTGACTGAGATGCCAGGTCATGACCAATAACATTGCAGATTCTTCTTCGTATTTTATCAGGAATCTCTAAATATATAGCAGGAACACCAGACCAGATGTGTTAAAAGTAATCAAAGCGTGGACGAATGTTAGACCTATAAATATATAAGATAGATTCGGGCACGGTGGAGTAATGGATAGCGGCTCGGATTGAGGAATCGGAAAGCCGAGTTCGAATTCCAGCCGCATCCATTACATTCACTTACAATTATAAAGATAGTAGTAGAATATAAAAATATTTTCAATGTATTATCCTTCATCAGGTTGATATTTGAGGTTCCAAATTCTGGATAGGGGCAGAGAATATTGGAGAAATCTTACTCGACACTGCTTTGATATCTAAATGAAAGTTATCGCCCTGTACTTCAGTTGGGACAAGAAATAAAGCTGACTCTAGTGAAACTCATATATTCGTACCATCGATACAGATGCCGAAAGAATGGTCAGTTTCTTGTATCTCTCCAGAAAGTACCTGATGCCTACCGCCATGGTCTAGCTTTACAAGAGACGGATCAGATCAAAAATGGAGTACTGCTGTTATATATGGGTTGGTGTTGCCCAGTCCTCAAAAGCGATTACATGGCCTTGTGGGCGATGAATTATTTTCCACTCTGCAAAACATTTCCCCAAAAAACGAAACGCAGATAGCCTCTCCCCATTCTATCGCTATTTAAACTGCAAAACGTTCTATATACCCTAGTTCCACCATTTCAGACATTCATTGATCGGCCCCGCTATGCCACATACACGGGATCGATTCACCCCCTCTGTATTCCATTAGTAAGGAGGAAGTACCACTATGAGAACTTCTTTCCCAGAACTGTCACTTTGTTGAACAGACTACCGAGTGGATGCTTTCCCAACCACTACAGTCTTAACTTCTATAAGTCTAAGGTCAACCGTTATCCATCCTACATATCCTCATAATATTCACGTCACTTTACGCCCTTACAACAACGCTCTACTTTGAGCGGCTCTTGGGCCTTATTTTGGTTGAACAGTAGTATTAAAATAAATCTCAGCTGTTAGTATTCAACATTGTTCTAACTGTATAAGTGTATATAAGAAATTTAGTCACCAAACGGGCCATCCAGTCTCCTGGGAAAAATGATAAATTTCCTGGAGGGTGTGGTTTGTGTATATATAAGGCCGGTGATGAATTAGGACAACTCCATCACTACGCCACGAACGACAGTGGGTGTTTTATCTGATAGAGGTTTTCTTTTTATTAAGCAGGTTCCAGTTCATCTCTACACGAAGACATCTTGACCCTTGTTTTATTTCCTCTCCATGAGCATTTCAATCAATCTATTTCTTGTTAAATCAACGATTCTTAAGGATACGCTTATTTATTAATGGCGAGGAGAGATTGGAAAAAACGAATAGTAATCCGCACCTCCTGTCTGTCTTTTCGTGGATTTGAAAATGATCCCCCGTCTGTCACTACGAATTTAACGGCACTTCTTTTGGCAGACATAATTTACTACCAAGCCTTCAATGACAAAGTATTCTTAGCGTAAGAGGTTGTGGTGACTCCTTTACGACCTGTCCATCGAAGCTATTTTTTTTCCCTTTTTTTCCACAAAGGTCTAGTTACTTTTTTCCACTAAGGTCTAGTTACTTTTTTCCACTAAGTTCTAGTTACGTTAAAAAAAAAGATGGGGGAAGGTTTGTGAACTTTCTTCTCTTTGTCCAAATCAGGCCAGTGAAAAGCTAAAGGAGAGATATTTTAGAGGGTTGGGGACTTATTTTTCTTTCACGTTCTTTACCATCTCTCTGGCAAATTTTAACTGTTTTTTTTTTTATTATTTAATTAGCTAAATTCTGTCTTTCTTCTTCTTTCATTTATTCATGTCTTTATTCATAACACCAATAATTTCATTCATTCATTCATTCATGTCTTTGTTTTCAATGCATTTCTTCTTCTTCTTCTTTTTCTTCTTCTTCCTCTTTTTCTTTTTATTCCTCCTCCTCTCCCTCTTCTTCTTCTCCCTCCTCTTCTTCTTCCTACTCTTCCACTTCCTCCTCTTCTTCTTCCTCCTCTTCTTCTTCTTCCTCCTCTTCTTCCCCCTCTTCTTCTTCCTCCTCCTCTTCTTCCTCTTCTTCTTCCTCCTCTTCTTACTCTTCTTCTTCTTCTTCCACCTCTTCTCCCTCTTCTTCTTCTTCTTCTTCTTCTTCTTCTTCCTCCCCCTCCTCTTCTTTTTCTTCTTCCTCCTCTTCCGCCTCTTCTTCTTCTTCACACCTTTATCGGCATATTTTCGTTTCGCTTTCGTTTGGTATCCTTTATCGCTATATTTCTTCATCATTTCTTCTTTTTCTGTTTCTTTTTTTAATACATTCCTCGATCATAGTTTTTATTTCACCCAATGAAAATCGAGCTCGTTACATAGAACCGACGAGTTGAAATTCTATTGATGCACCTTTGAGAATCGAACTCACGATTCTTGAGCATTGATCAGTGAGAACAGCGTGTTAGCCTACGCGCACCATGGCAGGTGCCTTATTAATCTGATACTTCCAAGTGTTAGTCCTTGAAACCTCGAGCAATGAAATCGTTTTTCCATAAATGTTGTTTGAATTTGTGTCAAACTTGGCTTCGTCTAACAAATATCTAAATAAAACCATGTGTCTCTGCTTTTCTAGCACAATCCTGGCTACAAATGTCAGATTCTTCATCTCCTTATCAACACGCTCTTAGCCCATTGCGACCTCTCCCTATGAACTTTAATTGGTACATCATGGCTTATCTCTGATCACGTGTTTGCTTTTTCCTATATATGGAATACTTTCTCTTCTTCATTTCGTTATGGATGTACGGATGACGTCGTGGTTATCGGCGCGGAAAATGAAATCGGCAGGCCGAGTTCAAATTCCAGTCGAGACTTGCACCTTAACCTCGCGCTAATGACCTCGTGAAAGGTGTGGATCTGTCTCTTTCTTTCAATCTCATCATTTAGAGGTTAAAAAAGCCGAGCAAACCCGTGACCCTTAACCTCAGCAAACAGTCTAGGAGAAAGATATCCCTAAAATCAAAAGCATGGAGAGGGGAACGGTAAAGGAATTCACTACTTTCTCCTACTACAGTTATACTTAAATTTAACGCCCCCCCCCACGTGGATCATATGTGGCACAAGGCCGAGTTTATCGTGGGTCGTAGGCTCGGCCAAAAATATTCCCTTAGAACCCGCATAAACGGGTTCAGGTCCTGTCTACCTCCCCGGACGAAACTTTTCCTTTCGGCAAAGCCTCGTCCGGGTTCCTCTCTGCTCAAGGCAGAGAGTTTGACAGTAATGAACAGTTTGGAGCTCCTAGTACAGTTATAGAGAATCAAAATGTACAGATATGTGAAGAAAAGAAAGCCATAAAGAGTCATGATCAAATACATCTTGAAAAGACGCGGCTTAAAAAAAACAACATATTGTCGTTCCTCAACCACAATGAAAAAAAAAAATTATTTTCTTTCAACATTTTTTACAATTCTATTTTTTCTATAAAACCTCCTTACCACGTTTCTTCTTAATCCACATCAAAGATCAATTCATCACTGATCGCGGTGGGAAAGTGACTTCAGACACTTGAGCTTTACTCCTTGGTACTTTGACAGCATGAATTTAATTGTAGTACTAGATTGGCAATTAGGTCTCATAGATTTATTGTTGGATTAGATAGATGAAAGCGTATGTTCTATTCTAATAGTTTCTTTTCTCGCTTGTTGAACTTCTCTTGCTTCCCTGCAATCTACGATCTTCAAAAATTTAGCTGCAAAATCAATCGCCATCTTCTGTCTTGCTAAATCTTGTTATTTTATTGTCCTTTCTCCTCGCTAAAGTTTTCTCATTCTCTTTCACCTCCAGTAACCCCCTGAATCCTAGAAAAATTATCGCATTGCTTGGGGTGAAATGATAAAAAAAGAAGAGTTTGTAAGTTAGAAAAAGATTAATCAACATAAATCTGTCATCCTTGTAAGTAAACTGGAATTGCAAAGGAAATATTTGTCGCAGATTATTTCCAAGTCACAGAGAATAAATCACTAAGTTCCAACTCGAACATCGAGGGCAGAAAGAAATGCCGAAAACTCGATTCGCAAATACTATCTCGCTAATCAAAATGCACGCCACCAGTCAGAAAAATAACTCATTCCCCACCAAACACGGTAGCCAAAATTGCCGAATTCGCCAGATTCGAGAACACCAACTGTTTTTATCGGGCGAAAAACTTTTCCATTCGTCGACAGCTGAGAGACGATCTCCAGTATTTTGCAAATCAAATTACGTTTAATCGCGACTCCTGCGTCAGACATGTTTTTTTTTTAATTCAAATATTCCGTCTTCAGCATGTCATGCAGAATACGTTCCCTTTTGTTTGGTAATTAATTTTCTTTTTCGCCAGCTTTTCCGTCGTAAAATACACGCGACTCGCTGTCGCTTAGTTTGACGAGGTAAATCCCCGCTTTCTTCGCTATAGTCCTCTCAAATAATCATTATTTTTCAGATGAAATCTGCGAACCATTTTTTATTGTTATTAAATAAAGAATTCTAAACTTTGAACACATGTAGACATTATAGAATGTGTGTCTCTACACAAATCTGTTTGACGTTGAAGTAACAATATTTTACTTCATCACTCTCAACGCCATTCATTAATATTCTTTGCGTTTTTATATTAAAATAAACAAAATGGACACTGGCGAATGTTGTAAGGAATGAAAGACATGTTTTAACTGACTTTATGAAATATAAGGACCCGTGTTAAACACCCATGGCAAGTGATCTGACGAGCTGCATTTCTGGGTTCCTCCGGCCCTGAACTTTGCAGCTGGTATCCACCATGCCATATACACAACGTTGAATCATCCAAATTCCCTTTGTATTCCATTAATAAGGAGCAAGTACCATTCGGACAGCTATTTTCCAAGAACTGCGGCTTTGTGGAACAGACTCCCGGCAGAATGTTTTCCCGATTACTAAAATCGTGATCTCTTCAAGTCTACGGTTAACCGTTATCTTTTCTTCATAAAGAACATCACGAACGGCAATTTTCGCCTTTTCTCACGCAAATACAACACCACACAGTAACCCTCTACCTTGAGTGACTCTTGGACCTTGTATTGGGTGAACATTTCTAACGATTTTAATCTTATTTACTGTATAATCATCATTATCCTTAGTCCCATGACTGTGTGTGGTGGTAGGTCATTGTGCAACCGAACACATAACCGTTTCCCACTACGTGTCTCTGTAGGCATTAATTCATACGATGGATGTATTGGTAAAAGCGAACCACCCTGGAAATACTGCCAGTAGTTAACAACCGATGTACAGATTTAGAGTGCAGCCGGTCCCGGTCTCTCGGCTGAGCTGGTGGAAATACATGGATTTTGGATGAGGCAATAAAATAAGGCTTGGTTTAGCTGGAAATCTGAATACACAGATCATTTTCAAATGTAAAAATTATTATTACTATTGTAACAACTATTAAATACTAAATAATAGGAATTATTTACAACAATATATATAATATCTCACCATCTTTCCTCCATATATGATTTCTAGAATTTCGTTCAAACAACTCTTTTGGTTTCGTCTGTCCATAATACTCTTTCCCAATACGATTTTTCCTTATATTCACGAACGAATTTCAACCTGGCATCTCTGTGTCTTTTCAATAATAGTGGAGTTTCCAACGGGAGTGTGAGTTTAGATTGTTCCTATGAATTTTATTGCTTATTGTTCGTTTAGTGACACAGATTTTTGATGAAAGCAAATCATCCTGCAACTCTTGACGAGTAACCATTTTGGATTTTGTTTAATTTGAAGCATTAATTTCCTCGACGATCTCGAAGAAATCTTTCGTGGAGCACCTATTCTTTGGTTTTCAACACTTTTGAGGTTTTTTTATACCTTGCAACGAATGAACTAATTATAGTAAATGGTATATTCGGGTTGTCTGAGATTTTTCTGTAACTTTGACTTTCTTTCCAGAGCTTAACAATCAGTTCTTTTTGCGAATTTGTCAGTTCTTTATCTCTTTCCATGATGGTAACCTTCTTGCACGAATATCAATTACAGAATGTTTGGTTTGTATTTTTTTAGGCTAAAAATAACTATTGATAACATTATTGAAACATTCTAGAATATTCCACTAGTTGCAAGATTGTAAAAAATTATGACTAGCAGTCGGACTGTGTCAGTATAAATTCTAGGCCAGGTGTTCTCAACCAGGGAGGGGTTTAGGATTTCGGGGAGGGGGTCTTTTACTTTTTCTTGCTATTTTTTAAATTTACAGTCCACTATGATGAGATGAGAGATGGTATGGTAGATCTTATATTCAATATGGATTCACCCTGAACTTTTATTGAACTTTTTGTTTATTGAATTCCAATAGTCTGGTATTCTATTAAACTGTTTCTTTACTGAAGTCTGCTTCAGTTTATTTATTTAATAATTAATTAAAACGAATTCAGTGAGATATGTGCCATGCGCAATACACGCTTAGGCGATCATGTATCTTTCGATACATGACTGACGATACAGATTTTTCCCGCAGTAGGTTGCTATTTCTTTCTGCGGTAGACCAGACGCCATCTAAGGTTAAAGAACCCGGTCTGTCCTGCTATTGTACCCATAGCTTGGGGGAAAAGAAGAGAACTCATACCTTTCCCAAGGGTATTAGCACGTAATGGATTCGACTGGAATTCGAACTCGGCTCTGTCGATTACCGCAATCCGAGCCGCTATCCATTACTCCACCGTGCCTCCTAATTACTGTACATGTATTCAAGTTTAAAATTCCATCAATATTTTCTATTGCAATTAATTTTGTCAAAAACAGTCCATATAAATGAATATGGAGTAATATGGAAAAGAATGAAGATTTTCAGTAATTGCCGGCACCCACTCGAATCTCAGCGTCGGGATGGCCATTCTCTTTCCCTATTCCCTATCTCTTCCCTAGTGGTGGTGGCGGAGATAGCTGTGAATCAAAGAGAATTTAATGAGGTCATTCGCGTGAATTTGATTTTGATGGACAACTCTGAGCGACGGAGAAACCCCAAAACTTGGCCAGAAGCGCCTCCCTCGTGGCTTAAAGAGGATTGAGACAGGCAAAATCTGGCAAACCTGGTTACATTGAAATAATATATGCAGTAATAAATGCATATCCTTTGGAATGCACCTTTTGAGTTGGAGAATTTTGCAAAGGGGGTGGGGAATGACATTTCGATGTATAGTGAAAAGGACGCATTGGACAAAAAAAGAACCATTGCTTTAGGTTGTTTGCTTGGCGTGTAATTTTTTTTCTAATCCATGAATGTAAGAATATCCATGAAGTCAGATTACCTCAAGTGAATATGCAAATGCCGTTTATTATCTAATGTCAATGCAAAAAGAGTGTTTCTTGTATGTTCATTAGTCAAGTATTTTTCTACGTTTGACCCGTCAAATATATATATATATATATATATATAGCAGTTGTGATATTTCAGGATCCAAAGAACCTTTTAAATCAGAAATACGAAGTCGTAGGTCCTTGATTACATATTAAAAAATTCCTCTTGAGGCTGGATAAAAAAAAGTAATGTACATTTCAATTGACCCCCCCCCCCACGACACCGATATAGTTGTTTGTTTATTTATTTTTTATTAAAAAAAATTAATATAACATTCATTAGTTTTTTAAAAATAAAGCGTTGGGAGGTCAACTGATAAAAATCGCCTTAGGATACCGTAAGGTTGAAACCAAGGTAGCGGATTCAACTGACATCCTGATTTTTAAAGTTCATATATATATATATATATATATATATATATATATATATATAATTTTCCAAAGATGTAATGATTTTTTTAATTTATTAATCTGACAGATATTTTATCACTTTACACGTTATTTTCAGTGGATACTCGTATTTGAATAGACGCTTCGTTTATATATATATATATATATATATATATATATATATATATATATATATATATATATATATATATATATATATATATATATATATATATATATACTCTACTCGACTCGACTCGACTCGACTCGACTCGACTCGACTCGACTCGACTCTCCCGTCGAATGCGACGTATCAGGGAAACCGACAGCTCGACAACAGCACATGAGATTTGATTACAGTGGTGAAGGTTTCGTGCAGGACCACCCACACTTTTTGAAGGGCCGAATACAGAGACCTGGTGCAATAAGGTTCCCAAACGAGCCTCCGCAGGTTTTGAATTCTGTACTTCTCCCAGACCAGTTGCCACCCAAGGCTATAGAACCCAATCTGTACTGCTATTTACACATAGCTGTAGGGAGAAGAAGAGGATTCATACCTTTCCCAAGGGTATTAGCACGTAAGTGAATGTAATGGATTCGACTGGAATTCGAACTCGCCTCTCCGTTTCCTCAATCCAAACTATCCATTACTCCATCGTGCTCTCTATCTCTCTTTATATATAAACTTTTCTTTTAAAAATCTTTCGATAATTATGACAGACAATGAAAATTAAATCTATTTTTTTTTACTTTGATAGCGTTCTTGCATTTTACCTTTTGGTGGGTGTAATGAAGTACAAAAATTGTCCATTATTACGAGTGCTTTCGGCTTCTTTAGTCATTTTCAACGGGGTTAGTGTTAGGTGTTGTTATTTTCTCATCATGCTTGGACTGTTAAAAATGTATTTTATGTTTGTATTATTTTGAATACTAGTAGGAATGTCTATTTCGAGTCTTTGCGTGTTGACCGCGGCTGGAATTCGTGTGAGCGTCTTTCTATTTAAAAAAAAAATTAACACTTCCTTCCCACTGTTCGAATAAGGTCAGCTTGAGTATATATATATATATATATATATATATATATATATATATATATATATACATGCATTTTAATATTCGCAACGAAGGCCTTAACTCGTTAAATTTCCTGACCTTTACTTTTGAGCATGTTATAAAAAGCTGTTAAGAAAGTCGATCCAAGATGGCGGCTTGCTGAAAAACTCAACGGAAACAGGTGCTTTTGATTAATGAATTAATTATAAAAGCGAATCTAGAAACGCGCAAGGAATCTACCTGCTTCTCGGCGTTTTTGCAATGAAGACCACCAAATTAGCCCACCTGGCTATTAAGACGCAGACGACGAGCAAGACTATTTCGTTTTAGCATTTATAAGCTGATCATCTCCTCACCAACCTCCGCAGAAGAAAGAATCTTTCACCAATAAATGGAGAGTCTACTCAAATTTGGGTATCCACTAAAAATAACTTTTAAAATGGATTAATAAATAATAATAAAAAACACTTCTTCTTTAAAAATTGCTTTGTTTAAGTTTGGATATGAATTTTTTAGAGTTTGTGACAAGACAAGAAGGATGGCATTTTGAAGGCATTTGTCGGCCTTACTTGATCGGCGACGACCTTCATGGCCGAGGCGCTTTAAAGAACGTTGGATTTAACAATAGTTCCCCGGTGAGTCGTGGCGGAAGGCGCATATTTTTCTTTGACAGGATTTATGGAATATTCGGGCCGGTATACAAAAATAAACATACTGTTTAAAATAAACGGAGCGTCTACTCAAATATGGGTATCCATTAAAATAACGTTAAAAGTTATAAAAATCTGCCTGACTAATAAATAAAATATCGATTACTTCTTTAGCATAGAAATTTATCTATTATATACCCCCAGTGTATATATATATATATATATATATATATATATATATATATATATAGTTAAAAAATCAGGAGGTTAATTAAAATACGCGACCGCGGTTTCGACCTGGCGGTCTAGTCGGGCGATAATTTTAAAATGACCACTTTAACGCTTCCAAAAAACCACAAAGAACGCTACATAATTATCTTTTAAAAAATAACAGGTGTATGATGATTGAAAGACAGGACATTGGGTGGAATGGGAAGGGAAGTGGAAAAGGAAGTGAAGGAAAGAATGGAAACGGAGAGGAATGGATACAGTGAAAAGGGAAATTAAATATGTAACTTAATTGTTATGCAGGATTGCGGTGGGGGGGCGTGTCTAAAGGGTACAGTGGTTTTTTCTATTTTAGATTTTTTTAACCGGCTTCATATTCACTGAATAAAAATTGTTTTATATGAGGCTTAAAATTTCTGATTTTTATTTAAAAGATTTTTTGTGTCCGGGAATGTCACGATTACTAATTTCTCATAGGTGCATAGTTTGTAAATGCGGGTATAATTTTTATATGTCTTTACCTTTTTAAAAATTGTCCATTTTACGATCGGATACGTTTTCTTTTTTTCTTTTAAATTCCACATATGGCTGGCAATTTTGGTGGAGTATCTAAGGTTTGATAGCTTAAAACTCGATGTGTGATTGTACCATGTGCGCTTGAAAGGGCCTTTCATGCAGCCTGTATATGTTTTAATTTGGCCATTTATATTTGTTACTTCTGCTTTGTAGATAATAGATTATGTTTTGCAAGCTCCATTTAGTGGGCATCTAATTTTATTTTTACAGTTGCATGAATTACTAGTATTATTTTGCTGAACGTTGGTTTTGAGGTTTCTGTTATTTTGTCTTTTTATTATTAAATCTAAATTACTTGTGCAACTGTAGCTTAATTTGACTGTATTTTTATTGAATATCTTATGTAGTTCTGAATTTTCGGGAAGTGTTTAGAAAGAAACTTGAAAAATTTTGAAATTATCGCCGATGAGACCGTCAGGTCGAAACTGCGGTCGCGTATTTTAATTGACCACCTGATTTTTAAACTTAAAACTCTACATGTTATTATTATTTTTATTTTTACTTATTTTTCTCACGTGTATTGAGCACTTTTTAATACTACCGTTCCCTGGTCTGATTTAACTCTGACCATTAACTTTTAAATAGGAAATGCCATTAAAATAAAATTTAATATTAAAAAAGGGGAAAAAAAAGATGGGGAAAATGTGAAAAACCAGAATAAATAGTTCTAGTGAGTATAAAAAGGAAAATATGGACTCACAATTTTCCCAGCAAAGATAGAGAACGAATAAATTTAATATACGCCACCTCTAAAGTGTACAGATGTTTTGACGACTGTACTTTGCCCAAAATAGAAAACCATCAGGGGGCACCTCGAGGCGGTGTAATGGTTAGTGAGTTCGATCCTCTTTCGTTACCCTCTACTTTCGGCCTTGTGCCACATCTAAGCTTCGCTTGAAAAATCACTATATATATATATATATATATATATATATATATATATATATATATATATATATATATATATATACGGGGTTTGATAAAAAGTATCGGAACTTTTGCTTGTTAACGGCGCTAAAGTATTCAGAATGAAGCCGCTTGGCCCAGATTGACCTTTGAACTCTGTCGCGCGTGCACACTAAGTTAAAACGCTCTCGCTCATTTACGTTGTCTATAGCAGTGCATGGAAAGAAATTATGTAGAGTGTGGTCTTCTCACCAAATCACAGAAATTCTATCAGTGGCTATGGCTTGTGCTGTAGTTTTTGGACAAGTACAACATACCCCACGTTAGGAGGCACGGTGGAGTAATGGATAACGGCTCGGATTGAGGAATCGTAGAGCCGAGTTCGAATCCGTTACATTCACTTACGTGCTAACACCCTTCTTCTCCCTCCTAAATAGCAGGACAGCCTTGGATGGCAACTGGTCTAGGAGAAGGTCAACTCTGAATTCAAAACCATTCGGCGTCTGCACCGGCATCCGGCGGCCTCTTTGTTACTTGCGTCTGTGGAAATTCTGCGGCAAGTAAGAGCATATTCCTCCCTCCGGGGACCGCGTGTGAAGTTCAAACTCCCTTGTTACTCCGTTTCAAGAATTCGCCGCCGTTGGAATTCGCCGCCGTTGTCGCTCGTTTCAGCATTGGCGACGGATTGGTCGGCCTTCGTCCCGGACGCGGTGAATTCCTTGGAAGGAGCCGGCTTAACCGATCCAGGGTGAATGCCGCAACATACATAAACATATACATATATACCCCACGTTCGATAATCACCATATTCTTTTCTCTTCTTTCCAGATATAAAATCCCAATTTAAAGGAATGGGCTCATTATTCTAATAAGGAGTTCCAACAATGATTCCATCAATGGATACGACGCTGGATAAAGTAGCTTCTGAAGGAGATTACTTCGAAGAAGACTAAATGTTGAATTGATATGTGTTGTAGTTTTCTTTTTATAGCAACAGTTCCGATACTTTTTGATCAGTGTATATATATATATATATATATATATATATTGATTTTAAAAATGCTACACTCATAAAAAAGAAAATAACTCACTCAGAATGAAAATCCTCGAGAGTGCCGCCATTGAATATTATACAAATATTAATTTACGCCAAGGCCTTTTCACTATATCACCTTTCCTAACAGAATTACTACTCCCCTAAGCAAACGTACACAAGTGTATCAGGAAATTAAAAGAAAATAGTTGAATCCGTCAACACAACAATAAAAACAATATTTCCACACGTGACACTACTTGACGTAATTTTCATTTGCCAATATGAATGCAATAGCGTTTTCGAAATTCTTCCAGTTGCTAAAGACATTTTGTTTTGTTATTAATAGTTACTTTGCTTTAATAAAATCATTTCGTTTTTGCATTGAAAAGTCCACATTGGATGAAACGCGTCGGCTAATAATACAGTTTTCCTATTGTCTTTTACTTTTATATATATATATATATATATATATATATATATATATATATATATATATATATATATATAATGTAATGACTAACCGCACGTATCCGAGTATGCCTGTCTGCTAGGGTGGCTAGTCAATCCCTATTGAAGGCGGTTTCCCAGGCACATCTTTGTTTGTTAAACACCCACCATGCCCACCTGTCGTTTATGCCGCAACTATGCTGAGCGGACCTTAGTTACAGTTTCTGGGAGAGACCGCATTACTTGCCGCAAACAACTGTCTGAACAAGGTCAGTATGCTCAAAACATCGGTTAAGGTGACTTGTGACTTCGTGTTAGGTTAACCATCGACAACTCCCAAATCCAATTTCACTCACAAGTCTTGGGTCAAACCGTGGTATGGGTTTTCAGGCACTTTCCAAAGGATTTGCCTCTCCAGGCTGCTGCTGCTGCTGCTGCTGCTGCTAATAATAATAATAATAATATATACGAGGGTCATTCAATAAATAAGGTGAATTTTTCGGTATAAGGACTTCTAATACAGATAGAAGCTTACTTTTTTTTCAACGTAGTCTCCCAGTACTGTCACACACTTTTTCCGTCTGTGCAAAAGCTTCCGTATTCCCTCAGCGTAAAAATCTTTGGACTGATGTCTCAGCCAGTCGCTCACAACACTTTTGACTTCATCGTCACTTTTAAACTTCGTACCTCTCGTGAACGCTTTCAAGGGACCAAACAGGTGAAAGTCTGAAGGAGCAATGTCTGGGCTGTAAGGGGGATGAGGGAGCAGTTCCCAGTCCAGTTCGTTGATGGTCTGCACCGTTTGGGCTGCTGTGTGAGGCCTTGCGTTGTCATGATGCAAGATGACTTCTTCTGACTGATGACCGCTGCGTTTGTCCCAACAGATAAGCTCAAAGTCCTTGCAATGTCATCCACTGTCGCACTTCTGTCAGACTGAATGAGGTCATTGACTGATTCGAACACCTCAGGAGACCTCACTTCTGTAAGCCTCCCAGGCCTGTCTTCATCCTCAACACTGCCCCGTCCTTCTTTAAATAATTTAGCCCACTTGTAGACATTATTTTGCTGAAACATGTGGCACCATACACAGTTGACATTCTCCTATGAATTTCAACTGGTTTGCACCCTTCAGCAACCAAAAACTTGATAACTGACCGCTGTTCAATCCTGGAGCATGCTTCTTGGTCGGCCATCTTTGTTAATCGCCAAAACTCTCAAAGTTTTTTTTTTAATCTGCAAAAGAAATTAATTCCACGTGAAAAAGAAGTAAAACAAAAAAAATAAAAAAAATAAAAAAGAGTAAGCTTCTATCTGTATTAGAAGTCCTTACACCGAAACATTCAACTTATTTATTGAATGACCCTCGTATATATATATATATATATATATATATATATATATATATATATATATATATATATATATATATATATAGTTTTCCATTTTGGGCAAAGTACAGTCGGCAAAACATCTGTATACTTTAGAGGTGGCACATATTAAATTACACCAACCGTTTTTGTGTCGACAGAAAGATAAATTTATTCGTTCTCTGTCTTTGCTGAGAAAATTGTGAGTCTATATTTTCCTTTTTATACTCACTGGGACTATTTATTCTGACTTTTGCCATTTTCCTCGTCTGTTATTTTTTTGTCCCTTTTTAATATTAAATTGTATTTTAATCGCAGTTCTTAGTTTCCTCCTAGTTTTTCTATCACCCCGCAATTCTCGTTTGCATTTTACTAGTCGCCAACGATTACATTTTAGAGAAAAATATGCGGTTTTGTCTCTTTAAAATTATTTACAACTTCTGTGGCATCATATATATATATATATATATATATATATATATATATATATATATATATATATATATATATATATATATATGTGTGTGTGTGTGTGTGTGTGTGTGTGTGTGTGTGTGAGTTAGTGGAAACTCTAGGTCATTAGTGTTTGTCCATTACAATCTTAAAGTTCTAAAATATATAATTTTTAAAAATCTTTGTGCATGAAATTAAAAAAACACACATTTTTGTATTTTAATATTAATTATAATAATTCTATAATATAAAAAAATATTAAAAAAATATGTTTACAGACATGTAAGAAAAAATATTGAAGACAAAGCTGAGCATTTGTTTGTATATATGTCTCTGTGTTAGTGTGTTTATGTATCTCTCTGTGTGTGATTTTTACTTTAATTTATTGTACAAGTTTATGATCAGTACTGCTGACTAATATCATATTTTCTCAACACTGCCCCAGTCACATTCCTCACCCCAACCACCCAGTCGACGAGTTAATGCTGTATTTTATTTGATTTTCGCCGAATTTAACGTCGGGCTAAATTTAAATTGTCCTTTCTCAAAAGATAAATTCCTCTAAAAAGACTTATACTGTACGGAAAGAATTATTTAAAAAGGACATTTTGAAACAATAAGTTAAAATAAAAAAAAAACTGTTCTCTGTAAAAGTGGGTATACAAGTCATTAGAGATTTTTACACGGTTATTTATAAATAAGGAACACATTGCCTATTAAATATGTTTCCAGCTTCGATCAGGTTCAAACCTACTTAGCCCAACTAGCCACGTTAATTTGATTCCTTTTTCTTAAATTTCTTTCTTTATTTTTTCTTCCTTTCTTCTTTATTATGAGCAATATGACCGAAATGTATTGCGGTCAATATTTTGAGGCACAGAGTTAAATTTTTTTAGATTCAACTGAAGTTAAGAATGAAAACGACGCACTACGAAAGATTTTGTTGCTTTGAAATAGATATATTTTAATTCTGACTCACCCGACAAGCTCGACCGCCAGAGTCGACACTGATATATATATATATATATATATATATATATATATATATATATATATATATATATATATATATTACAATGAATCATTCATACAAAAAGTAAATTAGTTAAAATTAAAAAGTTAATGATATAAAATGTCGAAATCTCTTCGCTAACAAAATTTGAAAGATGCATTAACCTACTTATCACACGGTGAATGTTATGATCCTTATACGGCTTATAATTTAAAAACAAACAAGGCTTATAAGAGAGTGTGTTTGACCTACTGCAAAGAAGGACACTGCCGTTTCCTCTTCAAGGAAGTTGATAGCCTCAATTTTTGGGGATGCAAAAGGGATTATGCTTATTGACTCTCTTCAAAAGGGCCACACCATCAATGGAGAGCAATATACCAACTTGCTGATACAGTTACGAAAGGTTATCAAGAACAAACGACCAGAAAAACTGACAAAAGGGGCTTTTTAAACAGGACAATGTTCCAGCACTCAAGTTCTTAGTTTCAATGACTGTTGTGCGTAACTGTGACTTTGGACTGGTTGATCACTCTCCATTTTTTTTCCTGATTTGGCTCCATTTGACTATCATCTGTTCCCCAACATAAAAAAAATCACTTGGCTCGGAACCAATATTGCAGTGATTATGATATCATATCTGTTGTTCATGACTTTTTTAACCAACAGACTAAAAGCTTCTTCACCAATAGTAATCTATAGAAGATGTGTGTGGAGCACATGAAAAATAAACCTTATTTGGTCACATTCCATGAGAGTATCTTGGTCAGCCTATGAGCTTTTCAGTCGACCCTCTTGTATGAAATCTTGAGTGTGAATGAAAGTTTTGACGTATAGTCGACCCTTCGTACCTAAGAATTTAGCACCCTTGGGTTCAACCAAATGCTGCTCGAAAATATTTGAAAAATAAATTCGAGAAAATTTTCAAAAAGCATAATCTGAATTCATTGTGTGCCAAGAACTACGCTTAATCTATAGGAATGGCTTGTTAAGGAGGTCTTTCCCACTGTAGTTTGTCGCCATTTCACGAACCTCCGTCTCTCTCCAGAACTCATTGTATGAACATTTGTTCGTTTCACATCTCATTTGTTCACCACTTGTGTCGAATACACGCTTTGTTTTTTTCTCTCTGAAACTTGAAATGGAAACTTTTTGGAAAAATGTCCTTCCTTATTAAAAAGATATAAACAATTTTTATTAAAATCCAAGAATTAATTAGTTGTTGATAGATTTTTTAATGGCAAACGTTTTTCGAGTAAAAAAAATATTACCAATTATTAAGATTTTTTTTTCCATGTAAACAACTTTTTGCATTATCACTTTTCACAAATATCTCTGGTTCGTAAATAATTTAATTAAACTTTTCTCCAATCTTTCTTTTTTACTAACGGTGCAGAAAGTTTGATAACATTTTTTGCAAGACGCAAATGTCACTCGGTGTAGAGGGATACATAAGGAAAAGGATTTAAAAGGAACCGGAAACCCAGTCCTAAACAGGGAAAAACGTCTACTCCGATCAAATGGCCGGAGAGGAGTGTAAACCGGGCGATAGACGAACCTATTTACTCCTATTTAGAAAAGTAAAATTAATTCAAGAGTAAATAAAAGTTGAGATTTTTTGGCATAGGCGTTAGAAATATTGAGTTGAGGTAGATTTTAGAAGGAACCGGAAACTAATTCTAAACAGAAAACAATTGATAAGCCTTTCCTCATATTCAAAAGATCGAGGTGTGTGAACCGGACAATAGGCGAACCTATCTACTACTGTTTACTTTTATACACTTTATACTTTTTATACTTTTTTATTCATTTTGTCCTCTGCTGGACAAAGTCGAGTTTACTA
>OZ038484.1:134271583-134304083 GCA_964036315.1 Acanthosepion esculentum | reverse complement strand
CCTTTCAGTATCTGTCTGTATTTCTGAGATGAGGTATTATGTACACTATTTACATTATTCGGACTATTGTCCTCATCTTTGTCGCCATATTTATTACAACGTCTCGGCCTTTCAGTATCTGTCTGTATTTCTGAGATGAGGTATTATGTACACTATTTACATTATTCGGACTATTGTCCTCATCTTTATCGCCATGTGTATCACCACGTTTTGGCCGTTGTACGCTCCGGCCTTCTTCAGGTGCTTGGAATGTCAAACTGAATCCTTTATTTCGCTCACTGGGATAGACTTCTAGTTCCACGTGCCATGTCTAATGAATGTCAATTATCTCCTGTTAATTCCCCTAGGAAAGTTCTCCACTGACTTAACCAGTTATTGAACTCACACCCTTTGGGTCCTGTCACTGGATCTAACTAACGCCTTTATTCACTGTGCCATGTGTCCTTGAGGACATATGTGTATGGATTTCTGGGTATTATAAACCTAATGTCTTCAGCAACCATTTTTTACTACTGCTCATGTTGCCATTTTTTCTGTAATCATTGCATGTTTTTTACCAGAGCTCATATGGCAATTTTTGTTGTTATTATCGCTTTTCTCTGGCACTCCTTATTACTGGTTCCCATATTCTATTCATTTCTATGCTTGGTTGGCTCAGGAGATTTTTGTGACCTAGCATATGTGCTGATTCCTTAGGTTTATGAATTTTCCAATGGTGTTCTTTGTCTATGATTTCAACCTGATCCCACAGAGGGCAGTGATCTCCCTTTTCTCTCTATATGTGGTCAGCCACGCCTCATTCTTTTACTTCCCCTCGTGTTACAGCTTTCTGGTGATCTTGAATCCTTACCATAAGTGGGTGGCCTGTCTCCCCTTTATATTTCTTTCCACAGCTGCACAGGATAGCGTACACACTCCTCTATGGGGGGGTCTTACTCATGGCGACAAAGATGAGGACAATAGTTCGAATAATGTAAATAGTGAAGATGGCGAGCGTCACAAAGCACTGCCCAAGGTCCCCAATCAGGCTTGAATAGTCGAGGATAGTACGCACCAGCCCTGGTAATACTTAGAATCAGAAAGTGACAGTTGAGATTTATGGGAAACATGAGAAAAGATGGCTAGGAGAATGTGACACTCACAGGGTTATTGGAGGCAAGATGAGCAGAGGGAAATATTAAGTAAATTACCTAACGGGCTTGTTAAATGGATGACAGAACTGATAGTAAGAGGGCAAACATTACCTAGAACTACAAAGGATAGGAAGTCGTGGAGAGCCATTATCGCCTATGTCTTGAAGAGACACGGAACATAAAACAAGTAGTTTTGGCTGAAGGTGTTGTATATGGGTTCTATGGATGACAGTTTATTGGAAAAGAGTATATCAGTTTCAAAAAAATATTAATGTTTATTATCAGGAGACTACCCTGTCCAATTTATTTAAGCGTCATCCGACAGACTTAATTCAGCGCTTTGAACAATATGTGACAATTCAGCCGCATTGGACAAAAGAGGTTTCATGTCGTTAAAAGCTGTCAAAGACGTGTCAGAAAAATAATGCAAGAGTTTTTAATGTTAGTCACAATATCAGTTAAGAGCTTTAATGTGCCGGTACAGTCAGGAAAGAATCATGTAAAAAAATTAACCTTTCCCCAAACTGCCTTAATTTTAACGTGGGATTGGGCACAGGAAACCCGAGAAATAAGTCCAATTTTATCAAGAGAGGGAGAAATGCCAGAAAACCTAATTAACAACAAAAAGGTGACCTCGGATTTCCCAAATCCGCACTTCACAAGATTTATAACTAATCTGAATTTTTAAAATTTCAAAATTGAATCTAATCGGATGTGTATGTTCCTCATTGATGTTTTCAACACCCGCTTGCATCAGGGTCGTCATTCTCTCTCCCTACTCTGTTTGTCTCCCCTGGTAGCAGTGGCAGAGATGGCTGTGAGACAAAGAGAGTTTGACGAGGCCATTCGCGTGAATTTGATTTTGGTGGACAGGTCTGAGTGACGGAGAAACCCGCACACTTTGCCAGAAGCGCCTCTCTGGCGGCTCAAAGGGGACTGAGACAGGCGAGATCTGACAAACCTCGTCGCATCGGGATGTCGGATGCATGGTCTGTCAAGTTCCACCTTGGTTACACCAGCCCGACTGGCGCTGCCCTCATCCACCGGTTTGGTCGTTGAGAGCGTATAGATCTTTGCCTATTCCGTCGTTGAGGTCATCAGGAGTTGGTCCATTCAGTCCGGTCCTTCCTCTTCGACTACACCGCCATGGGTGGCCTTACAGTAATTGGAACTGCAGACGTCTTCGCTCTTGGGATCACTGAGACAAGTATACCCTCTACCATGACAAGGAACGACCATATATATTTTACAGTGGATGTTATTCGTTATCAAATGTACCACTTTGACTTATTATTATTACTTTAATGGCAATAATAGTAACGGATCAATCACAGGTAAAATCTAAAGCGTGTAAAACATGATCGCTGAATCTATGAAAAGACTGATCTCCATCCTGTAAATCGAAAGCAATGCTCAAAAAATGAACTCATTCAAGATGGGCTTGTGAGAGCCATCTTAACAACATTTTCGGGAATCCTACCGAAGAGCGCATATTTTTTTTAATAAGATTTCTCGAGCATTCAGGCCGGTAGACGAAAATAAATAAATATACTGTTTAATAAATAAACGGAGCGTCTACTCAAACACGTGTAACTTATAAGTGATAAAAAATGTGTCGGATTAATAAAAATCTATTACTTTTATCAGAATATATATATATATATTTTATATTTACACACGCTCTATCTCTGATATTGAGCACTTTATCCCATAAATATAGCACACTTTAAGACTATATTTCTTCATATATATATATATATATATATATATATATATATATATATATATATATATATATATATAGGTATAGAGATTGGTATATCAAATAACTAGATATTAGCAACCGTATATGTGCGCTCTAGTGTGCACACACCAGTGAGCAAATAAATATTTACTAAATTTACGTTAAGGTGTAAACTGTAAACATAACATTCCTGGATGCGGTTAGACAGAGCTAAGAAATATATATTAATAAATATACAAATACCTACGTTTGGGGCGCGGAGGTATATGTATATTTATTAACATATATATATATATATATATATATATATAAAGTGTATGTACGTATGTATGTATGTGTATGTGTGTCTGCAGGAATTTACACACATACACATAAATTTCTATATATTTGTATATATATATGTGTGAATTCCTTTCCCAATCTTTTTTCGTTATCCTGCTATTCTTTGAGGATCCGGGCTTTTGCTTGTTCCGTCAGTAGTTTCTCTCTGTTTGAGTGGGGCTATATGTCGCTACCTCAGTACTAGGGCCATGAAAGCTTGAAGAAAGTAGCCAATGTATTAGACAAACACCAACAGCTGACATCCTGTTTTACTTGTCATTCTGTCCATGGATTATTTTGTCCGTCCGTCAGTCGAGGAACGGCCCATGAGCGAACAAGTGCTTATCAAAATAGATTACTTATTTTGTGCGCGCCTTTCTGTCGACCTCTTTCCTTATATATATATATATATATATATATATATATATATATATATATATATATATATATATATATCTTTTATCTATATATCCCTTTCTCTTCCATTTTGCATTTTTTAAATTCATATCATTTTTTGGTTAGTCTGTCTTTTTTTTATTTTACTTATAAACATTTATATATTTATTTTTCTCATTCATATGTTTTGTTGATTCCTTTTTTATAACTTTTTCAATTTATTCATGTTTTCTCATTTTTTTCTCTCCATTTTGTTTAATTTTAGTTTGTCTTTTTCCTTCCCTGCTTTTTTTACTTCTTTCTTTCTTTCTTCTTTTCAAGGCAGTGTGTTCTTTCCGTTTTCTATTTATATATTTTTTTCGTTCATTTCTAATCCTTTTTTCCCTATTTAAAGAATCATTCTTCTTTCCTTCGCCTTTTCTTTCTCTGTTTTCTCCGCTCTTTGCTTTTTCTCGTAATTTTATTCTATTTTCCTTTCCTTTCCTTCCCTTTGTTTGTTTGTTTGTTTGCTTCTTTCTTTCTTTTTTTCTTTCTTTCTTTCTTTTTTCTTTCTTTTTTTCTTTCTTTCTTTCTTTCTTTCTTTCTTTCTTGTGGATGAGAAATTTAATCTCGTCTTAAACGTTAATCATATTTATTCCCTAATATTTTAGTACATCATTGCTATGCCGCACTCTCCATAAAGACAAAGGAGATGTCGGCAACACTATAATGTCTCATTCAATATCCAGTTTTATTATTTTCTTTTTAATTTCGTTCAATAAATGTTTGCTTAATTCCACATTCTTACACTCACTCACTCACTCACTCACTCACACACACACACACACACACACATATATATATATATATATTACATTTATTAGTACTTAGTGGAAAGCGCTCAATATCAATGATAGAGCTAACATTATAAGTTATATGATGGATATGAGTTTGTGACCCTGGGTTTCACGCTTTTGTGATCATCAGACAAACTGGTTTATTTTTTTAAATTCGATCTGATTCTGCTTGTTAGACTATGTTTGGTGATGGGTGGGGTAATCTACTCGTGTGTTTGTTTGGGATGAATCCCTCATACGCATAGACACATACATACAGGTGTACGCATTTTGGTTCAAACAAACACATTCATATAATGTATATATAGCGTATGTATGCATGCCCGAACGCATGCATGTGTATCTGAACCTTTCCTCGGATTGTTTATATTGGAATCTGACCATGATGAATACTACCCAGAGCCGGCGCGTACTACCCACAGAATCCTCGCCTGAGGAGGGGCCAAGCGAGATTGAGGACCACAAACTGTGCTTTGGGATTCTCACTATCTTATCAACATTTTTCCCTACGTATATTTATATTAAAATGAAACAAAGCACAACTGACTATTAAAGGATGAAAAGGTTTCGCGGATTTTCACCTCATTCGGGGGGGGGGGGTCTTTTTTGTTTGTCGTCCAAATCCGTCAATTTGTTTTGTTCAAAAAAAGAAGAAAAAACACTATATAAAATTCACTATTTTTATCTTGTTAAAAATTTGAACGACTTTAACACATTCAAATGTCTGAAAATCTCTCACAAATTTAAAAAAAAAATTTAAAATAAACTTAAATTTAAATAAACACATAACGACGAGTAACTGTAATTGTAAATTTTTGGAAAAAAAAAATGCATTTTCCGGATATATCTATCATTTGCTCTCGCCACATAAATTCACGAAAATAGGTTAAGAGCACCTTTTCCTGAGAACCAAACCTTATTTTATGTTTCCCATAGGTTGATTCAAATTTTCTTGTCCTATAGTTATTTATAAAATGTTAAATAATAAATATTGCATTGTTGTGCGTTTACATATTATTATGTATTTTTCTTATAAACCTTTGAATAAAAAGATTTCTTTTCGAATTTGTTTCTTTATAAAATGGTAAATAATGAATCTTAATAAAATGTAAATAATAAATGTCGCATTGTACTTGGCCCATATATTTTTATAATCTTGTACATTGCCGAGGGAATCAAAAGTGTATACAGTAATAGCGGTGTCAAGGGAATAACTCTTCTTTTGACACACCGTTTTTTTTTGCGGACACGAAGGCTAACCCTTGACAATTTTTTCTCACCCTGCGGAAGAAAATATAAAATGACCCCATATTGAGAAAGAAATTTGAATATGGTTTTGTAATTTGCTTTACTAAAATAAATACCAGCAAAAACCTGGATATTCCAATCAGTATTCGCAGACCTCAGCAATCAGTTTACTGTACCTAAGTGTACCTAATTGAAAAGGAACATGGCTAAAAAAATAAAAATAAAACAACCCTCAAGCGAAACAATGGAAAGGACCGTAAAACTCACTGAAGGTAACCCTCAGAGGAATGTGTCGTAAGACGTTGGTTGATCCCAGAAAGCTGTCTTTAAAATTTGGTGCGTATATAAAAGAAATGGTTGGTTTGGTTTGTTTTACGGCATATCAACCTCAATGAATGATTTAATGCCGACAGCTTATTATTTTTTTTTCCTGGTAATATTTTTGTTGTCAAAAATCTATTTCTGGAAAAATTTTTTCCTCAAAATTGTTTTTCAAAAACGTATTGCTGGCAATAGTTTTTTAAAAATTTATTTCTGGTAATAATTTTTTACAAAGTATTTCTGGTATTAAAACCTATTTTTACACTTTTATAATCCTTTTTACCTTAGTTTCGAGGTGAACTGTTTGCCCGTAGTTGACACCCTAACAGGTGTTACCACCCCGGGTCAGGGTGGACCTGGGAACACCAGCAATTAAGAGGTGGTTTTACTCTCCTCAAAACCTCCTGATCAGAGGCCTTGCTGTTGGACGTAGTTTATCGTTTTACCCTGGACGCGGATGTAGTTTATAGTCATACCCAGGACGCTAAAAGAAATGGGAAAAATACTGATAGTCCATGAAAGACATCAATGTCAGAATCACATGCCTTGGGAATAGAAAATATACTGCAAAACAAATAAGTTTAAACAGGTGTCATTGTTTTTGACATAACTAGGAAATCGGTTGAATGAAATAGAATTTATATACAGAAAAACCAAACGAAAACCAACGCTAAAACAAACAGGATAAAAATAGGTTAAAGAGAAATATTCAAGGTGTGTGAACGATTAGATCAAAGTGAGTGATGTTAAAAGATGAATAAAAAATCTGCGTTGGCCAAGGTGATGATGCGGGAACTTTTGTCTGGTGCCATTCAAATATGATTAACTAATGTAAACAATTAAATTTCATTTATGATATGGAATTTCATATCATTTAAAGGTCTGGGAGAGATGTCAATCATTACCTAACAATCAATGAATATAGGTACATTGAAATCCTAGATAAATTGTCTATTTCATCATTAGAAAATTGGTTTGGTGATGATGAATCAGTTCTTAGGACAATAACGTATCTTCTCACAGAGCAAATGAGCTTTTCTTCGGGAAAGGCATATATAATATCAATGATATGGTTAGTGGACAATCTGGATTTGTATTCAACTCGAAATTTATGATGAAAATAAAAAAAAAATAAACTGGTCTATGAGAAGGCTCTATACACAAAAGAAGATATATTAAGTCATTTGCGAAAGTTGAAACCATTTTGATAAAGAATATTACTTTAAATTTGTGAAATTCCTTCCTGAAAAAATCAAGACTCATGAAAAAGCAGGAGGAAGAGCAATGTTTTTTTTTTGTCGATGAATTCCATAATTCTTTGATCAAAGTTGGATTATTCCATATTTTCCACTGCATGGATCGGGGAAAAAAAACCCTATACCATCAATTTAAATAATATAATCTAGTTTCTTTACGGTATATTATATGAAGCCTTGTTCAGCTATTAAATCAAAATGTTTAGTGTTTTATTTGCCGCTAAATAAGTAAACAATATCGACAACATGTGAGTTTGCTAATTCCATAAATTTTATAATGCAGAGGATTCGGAAAGAGTTGGATGAGTCTAATAGTGATTACGAAGGTATGGAAGCTCGGAAAACTCACTCTGATCGTTCTGACAAGAAAAAAACACTCTTGAATTTATTTTTGAGAGGCTCAGACTTAACATGGAGACCTACATCAAGTGTCCTGAGGAGGAGGTGCTGCCCTGGCTCAAGAGGTTGGCTAC
This sequence comes from Acanthosepion esculentum, assembly GCA_964036315.1. Classification (NCBI taxonomy): domain Eukaryota; kingdom Metazoa; phylum Mollusca; class Cephalopoda; order Sepiida; family Sepiidae; genus Acanthosepion; species Acanthosepion esculentum. The sequence continues at coordinate 134,296,355 of OZ038484.1, read as the reverse complement.
AAGACAGTGCATCTTGCCAGATAAGTAGGAAAACCCAATCATGGCTGTAAGACAATTTCTGTAACCACCTCACCCCTTACACCTGTCCACCTAACACCCCAGATTGCAACTCACTTGATTCAATTTACTCTTTAGTATTTCAAGATATTTTTGTGTAATTTTAGTAAATATATCTTTTAAAATGAGATGTCTGTGTTATTTTCATTTTTGCGTAATTTAGAATAAAATTTATACAGTGCACCCGCCCTCTCTCTCTCTCTCTCTCTCTCTCTCTCTCTCTCTCTCTCTATATATATATATATATATATATATATATATTAAGACATTTTTATGTTTAACATTCTTTTTTTTTTATAGATACAAATATTTAAGTAAATGCTCTGTTTATAATAAACAGTATTAAACAACATTTATCGGCCTGAATGTCCGAGAAATTTTCATAGAAAATATTCGTTCTCCGACAGGATTCGAAATTGTATCTAATACGAAACCGTCATTTAGCCTGACGTGCCTTTTAATCGATTCGGCCACAGAGGAACGTTCGGTTGGCAAGGTCTTCTACAAATATTTTCATTGCTGCTCCGACGAGCTACTTTCACTGGTACTGCATGAATTTAAGCGTGCTACTAGGTTGTCATCTTAGTCCGACCCATTCACTGTCGAAACGGTTAAATGTGTCCGTCTCTTCTACTCCAACAACTTCTTTTCTCGCACTCCCCGACAGTGGAACTCTCTTCCTCTTGTCCTCCGCCCTTCTCTTTATCATTTCCTCAAACAGCCCCCCCTCTTTACTCTTGCTCTTACCCTTGTCACCCCTTGCATGCTAGTGACCTTGCTTGGTATGAAATCCTTTATATATATATATATATATATATATATATATATATATATATATATATATATATATATATATATATATATATATATGAAAAGATATTACCAGAGATAGATTTTTGAAGGAAAAAATTTTACCAGTAAAATATTTGCTAAAAAAAGAGAAATATAACCAGCAATAAAAATGTTGTTGGCATTAAATAACCCATTGAGGTTGATATGCCGTAAAACAAAATAAACCAAACCAATCTAAACTAAAGAATACATATTCTATTCATACGAATCTATCCTAAAAAATGCTGTCGGCATTAAATAACCCATTGAGGTTGATATGCCGTTAAACAAAATAAATCAAATCAATCTAAACCAAAAGAATACATATTCTATTCATACGTATCTATCCTAAAAATGTTGTCAGCTTTATATAACCCATTGAGGTTGATATACCGTAAAACAAAATAAACCAATCTAAACCAAAGAATACACATTTTATTCATACGAATCTACCCCAAAAATATTGTCGGCATTAAATAACCCATTGAGGTTGATGTACCGTAAAACAAAGTAAACCAAACCAATGTAAACCAAAGAATATATATTCTTTTCATATGAATCTATCCTAAAAATTGTTGTTGGCATTAAATAACCCATTGAGGTGTTGATATGCCGTTAAACAAAACAAACAAACAAACAAATAAACGAAGAAAATACCTACAAATATTTGTTTTAATTTTTCAAGATCTGAGTCAAATAAACGGACAGCTCAAATAACTGGTCATCTAATTAACCAGAAACCAGTACTAAGGTTAGCTTAGCATAGAATAAGAACAAATGATAAGAAGATTGCAGGAAGATTGTATTTCGCCAAGTGATGAGGGTACACTGCCTAAAAAAATATGCATATTAATCTAAAAAATATTCTTAAATAGCCTCACTAGATTAAGACTTTCATATGAATGCCATGCGTGGTAGCAAAACGGCTCAGAAATAACAAAACTGTCAGTTGTAGACACTCGTTTTCTTAGATCAATGATTAAAAATGGCTTCCAGCGAATGAAACCTGTATGTTTTAGCGGGGACCACATTTACTTGAATCTTATGGATTGGCGCTACGCAATTACAAAGTACTGTACAAGACTTTAAACAGCAGCAATAACTAAAATGGATTGCACATGTAATTTGAAGAGAAAATGTTGGCATAAGATGTTGACATCCCCACTAATTCAAACAAAAGGTTAGGAAGAACACCTTCTGTCAATACTGCAAAGAACCATAACAGCCTTCGGAGTAACCTACTTTCCTAAAAAAAGTTTTAAGAGAAAGATTTTATACATTTTCAAGCGACGGTAGCACTGGCTGCTCAGTCAATATCTGCCGAATGTTTCCTTATAAGGAAACGGCTAATTTTACCATTACCATTTGAAATTCTCTTGTGTACCTAGGCTTCAAAACCAGCCACTATCACCAGTAGGAAATATGTTGGCCATCACTGCAGGCCACACCTTTCACTTTAACCCTAGAACACTAACCATGGGTATATAGTACCCAGTGCAAATTTTCCTATTTTTAATTACAATTTTCAGTACCTGATTTACTTAGGTAAATAATGTTTTTTAGTTCCTATTAATGTTAATTCAAATTACAAAGTTTGAAGTGCCTACATGTAAAATATTTCAAATAAAGATTTATATTTAATATATTTTTTTATATTTTCAAAATCGGGTATGATATACCCATGGTTAGTAGTGGTGTAACTTTAATTGATGTTTAGTGTTCTAGGGATAAAAGGAAATTGTCAGACTCTGCCCGCCTGTTGGCAACATAGCTTTATTTAGTATTTTTGGTTTATTTTGAAGGCCTCGATTCAGATTAAATCCTGTTTTGTAAATGTAAACGTTTGCTAATGTTAAATTTATTTTCTTTTTACATCTTCAGAGTTGGGCAGAGGTCAACTCGTAGATTTTGTTTTCATTAATTCATCTATAACATAAACGTGAAAACGACCTAGTAATTTGTTTCCTGTAGCGGACCGTAGTGTGAAGATGTGAAGAGATATCTCTGGGTTAAGATTTCCTGCTAGCCGGTCCAGCTACATAGGAATGTTGGACTATAATTAAGTCCAAAGAAGACAAAGAAAACAAACAAGACCGATATACATGGGTAAACAAATATATATATTAATACACAAAGACATGAAAAGTTACATAGTGTTGCATGGAGAAGTTATGTGTGTGTGTTGTGTTGAGTGTCCGTACGTACGTGTATTGTTCTTAGCGTGTTCCCAGAATTTGGTAAACGCTGTATCTGTGAGAGGTCACATATTGGTGTAAGTGAAAAAGAGAGATTTTTCCTCGTCTCCGTGCGAGGTAGCGGCACAAGGCCTGAGTCGAAAAAGAGATTTTACCTCATCTCCACGCGAGATGGCGGCCCAAGGCCTGAGTCGGAAAAGAGAAAGAGAGAAGGGTCAGCCAGTATTTATACTCGTGGGAGAGTGACCCCTGTTGAAGGATTAAGGAAACTGAGGAGGCGCTAACTCCGACATTCCTAATAAAATCATTTGAGTCCCACCAACACAAAACTTTGCGTTTTTTTTCTTCTTTTTCTTTCATCGTAAAAAAAAAAAAAGCTAAAAATAACAAAAAAACAAAACAAAAAAGAACTCAAAGATTGTTTTTTTTCCGCTGGGGTGGAGTATACATTTAATTTTCTTTTGGTTAAAATTGATATGTCCGTATTTAAAAAAAAATTATTCTTGTAAAAATATCAACGCAGGTATATAAAACCATAAGGCCAACTTCAGCTGGGTTTATGTTCATGAATATGCGAATCAAATCTATCTGTACAAACTTATATGAAATACAAATCCATCATAGTTATTAGGAAGTAGATATCACTTTAATTAGTTCTGACTGTTCGCGGGTTCAGTCACAAACATTGAGAGGGAGAGAAAAATAGAGACAGAGATAATATAGTATATAGCAGATAGAAATATATATATATATATATATATATATATATATATATATATATATATATATATATATATATATGATGAAAAATATGGAAAAGACAAAACAAAATCCGAATATGCAAGTTTACTGTTTTAATGTTGTTTTACTGTCGACGTCAGACGTTTCGGTCTAGTAGACCATCTTCAGGACATGGTTATTAGAAACATACTTAGGATTAGACGATATTTAAGTATTTAAGTCAACATGAAAAGACGATAGACACAAGACTAATCAGAAACAGAACAACTGAAATTCTAAAGTCAGCGTTCCTTTTTTGGGATTCGGTCACGTTGGCGTCACGTTATATATATATATATATATATATATATATATATATATATATATATATATATATATAGAGAGAGAGAGAGAGAGAGAGAGAGAGAAGGAGAGAGAGGGAGATGAAAGGGAGTAGATACAGACTGAAATCAAAAAAGAGTGATACAGAGAAACAGATATAAAGAAAGAGAGGTAAAATAGAGAGAATAGATAAAATAGAGAGAGAGAGAGAGTGGATTAGGATTAGGATTATAGGATAAGATAGCGAGCAAGATAGAGTTGAGTTTGGTTTGTTTTACGGCATATCAACCTCAATGCGTTATTTAATGCCGGCAAAATTTTTTTTATTGTTGGTAATACTTTTTTTCAAAAATGTATTGCTGGTAATATTTTTTTCCTTCAATTAATCCATTTCTGGTAATATTTTTTCTTCGAAATGTATCGCTAATAAAAAATGCAGAGCTGGTAATAATGTATAGCTGGTAATAATTTTTACAAAGTATTTCTGGTATTATAATCTATTTTTACCCTTTCATAGTATTTTGACCCCAGTTTTAGGGTTAACTATTTGCCCATAGCTGGGACCCTAACAGGCGCTACCACCACAGGTCAGGGTGGACCTGGGAATACCAGCAATTAAGATGTGGTTCTACGCTCCTCAAAACCTCCTGATCAGAGGCCTTGCTGTTGGACGTAGTTTATTGTCTTACCCAGCACGCGGATGTAGTTTATCGCCTTACCCAGGACTGCGAGCTAGATAGAGAGTGAAACAGATGTATAGATATACTGAGGGTGAAACAGATAGATAAGAACCAAAACAAAAACCAAACAGAAAAATACAATGAAAAACAATATGTGTGTGTGTGTGTGTGTGTGTCTGCGTGTGTGTGTGTCTGCGTGTGCGTGTGTGTGTGTGTGTGTGTGTGTCTGCGTGTGTGTGTGTCTGCGTGTGTGTGTGTGTGTGTGTGTCTGCGTGTGTGTGTGTGTGTCTGCGTGTGTGTGTGTCTGCGTGTGTGTGTGTGTGTGTCTGCGTGTGTGTGTGTCTGCGTGTGTGTGTGTCTGCGTGTGTGTGTGTCTGCGTGTGTGTGTGTGTGTGTGTGTGTCTGCGTGTGTGTGTGTCTGCGTGTGTGTGTGTGTGTGTCTGCGTGTGTGTGTGTCTGCGTGTGTGTGTGTGTGTGTGTGTGTCTGCGTGTGTGTGTGTCTGCGTGTGTGTGTGTGTCTGCGTGTGTGTGTGTCTGCGTGTGTGTGTGTGTGTGTGTCTGCGTGTGTGTGTGTCTGCGTGTGTGTGTGTGTGTGTGTCTGCGTGTGTGTGTGTGTGTGTGTCTGCGTGTGTGTGTGTCTGCGTGTGTGTGTGTGTGTGTGCAGCAATACCTCTTTTATACAATATTTTTTTAATCATCCTGTTTAAAAATGCGCTTCCGAGGTCTCCTCCTGGGTGAAAGCCCGCATCGATGCTTTCATTCCAGCAAGGAAATGCCATTATTTACATTATTCGGACTATTTTCCTCATCTTTTGTCGGCATATTTATTACAACGTTTCAGCCGTTGTACACTCCGGCCTTCTTCAGGTGGTTGGAATGTCGAACTGAACCCTTTATTTCGCTCACTGGGGTACACTGTTCTAGTTCCACGTGCCACGTTTAATGGATGTCAGTTATCAGATATCTCCTGTTAATTCCCCTCTCCAAATTCTCCACTGCCTTAACCCGGTATTGAACTCACACTGTTTGGCTCCTGTCATTGGATCTAACTAACTAACGCCTTTATCCACTGTCCTTGAGAACACATGGCAAAGGAAAATCAAGTCAGATTTAAATCTGACCAAGTTAAATCAAGTTAAATCGCGTTCATTTCGTTGTTTCTCACCTGCATGCTTGGTCGCTATAGCCCACAGGAATCACTTCTTCCGGCCGTATCAGAGCGACTCGTCTGATTACAACGGCCTTATCTTTGTCTTTGTTCGTAATGAGTGCAAGTGGATCCTCAATGAAGCTAAATTACTGTTTGGTGATAGAATGAAACAACGTATAGCATCTCGCAAGTTCGGTTCTAGAGAATATTGACGGCTCTGCAAGAACAACAGCATATCTTCATTCTCTTCTCTATTCAATCAGTTCGAAGTGATGACATCTACAGTAGATAAGGTTAAATGCTTTGCTCGGAAATTCTCATTGGTCGCGGACCATATCTAAATTAGACTCCGATAAGGCAAATACCTGTTGTCGCCCTAAAGAAATGTGCTCCCGAGCTGGCTCCAGTTCGCTCCAAACTCTATAAGCTTCCTGCTGTCTTTTGCAGTTCCTGTTTTTTAGAACTCTGGAGAATATTCTAACCCCTCTAACTATCGCCCTCTTAGTCTCCTACCGTTTATCGGCAAAGTATTCGAGGCTTTAATCAATGCCGAAGTGGTTAAACATCTTACTTCTCAAGACCTACTCGCTGACAAACAATATGGATTCCACTGTGCCAGGTCTACCGCTGACGTGTTTACGGCCATCACTGAATATGTATATCAAGCTCTTGATAATAATGGTGAAGCTCAAGCTGTGGCTCTAGATATCTCAAAAGTATTTGACAGGGTTTGGTTTTCAGGGTTACGGTGTTACAGTTTGATTTAATCCAATCATTCCTATCAAATCGTGAAATGAAGGTCGTTCTGAACTGCCTCGTTTCCAAATCCTTTCAAACGAGCGCGGGTGTCCCCCAAGTCTCTATCCTGAGTCCTTCGCTGTTTCTGATCTTCATCAATGATCTTTCTAATGTCATCAGTTCTCATGTAGGCAATTATGCAGATGACACTACCATTTACTCCTGTCTCAATAGTAAATCCATCAGAGTTGACAAGTGGAACAACTACATTGAATCAATAGCTGCATCTACTGCAAGGAGAGTTGGGTCACTGTGCCGTGCCAGAAACTTTTTCTCGCCAGAGTCCATCATGCATATTTACAAATCTACCATTCGTTCGTGCATAGAATACTACTGCCATATTTGTTCTGGTGCTCCTGCTATTCATCACCGACGTGATATGGCTTCCCTCTGTCTTTTCTACAAATATTTTCATGGCAACCACTCTGATGAGCTTTTTCCTTGGTGACTTGACTACATGAATTTAAGCATGCTACTAGATTGGCATCTAGGTCCCACCCTTTTAGTGTTGATATAGCTAAATGCAACCGCCACTTCTGCTCCAAAAGATTCTTTTCTCGCACCTCCCGACAGTGGAATTCCCCTCTGTTTACTTGCTCCCCTGATAATTACAATCTTCAAAAATTTAAATGCAACGTCAATCGCCATTTTCTGTTGTCTTGAACCCCGTTTATCTTTTAGATTTTCCTGAATCCCGCCCCCTATACCCAGTCTTTTCTCACACGTTTATTCTTTGTAACCTCGAGCGTACTAGTGGCACTCCCGCCTTGCTTGGGGTGAATTACATAAAGTGTGTAAAAATTGTGAAAAGTTTCTGCACATCCGAGCGCTTTCGGCTATTCTTTTAGCCATTATCGAGGATGATTTTGATTTTTAACCGAATATATAGATTCTTTTATGCATGTATCTAGAGTTATAGGAAAGTTTTATTTTCCAAACATGGTCAGCACATTGTGACCGTGTTCATAGTTGATGATATTGAGTGTTGGCTTTTTCTTTTTTATTATTAGTGCTTCCATTATTTTTGGTCTTTTTTTTTTACATGTACCTTGTCAGTCGACAACTTATATATATATATATATATATATATATATATATATATATATATATATATATATATAGTCGTATAGTTTTATAGTCGACAACTGATATATATATATATATATATATGTGTGTGTGTGTGTATGTGTGTGTGTGAGAGAGAGAGAGAGAGAGAGTTAAAAATCAAATGCAGATCACATATGGAACAGGATCCAACAGGATGATAAGATAAAGAACAAATAGGAAACGTTTATCAATCTAACATGCTTCACTTTTAAGTGTTATTATAGCTTTTTGTCCGTTTTCTCTCAATCTGTGATGAAGCATTAATGAAAGTGAAACATGTTAGATTGATATACATTTCCTATTTGTGTCTATCGTCTCTTCATGTTGACTTAAATGTAAATATGTTTCCAATAACCATGTCCTGAAGATGGTCTATTAGACCGAAACGTCTGACGTCGACAGTAAAACAAAATTAAAACAGTAAACTTACATATTCGGGTTTTGCTTTGTCTTTTCCATATTTTTCATCATATATATATATATATATATATATATATATATATATATATATATATATATATATGCTTACCACTACTTAGTAACGAGTAACAGCTTTACTAAATACTCCTGTAGTGTAATGTTACCCCTTGTTAGTTTCGACTAAGCTGTATTAAAATGTGCCTATAGTGTATACACGTCTGTAGGACACATGCACGTGTGCACTAATGTGTGATCGACCTGTTTTGGTTGTCAAGTTTAGTCTAAATTTTTTAGGGTTTGTCTGGCACAAGGCCACTATGTTGGCGAATCTAGTGAGGATATATCTGAATACACTAGCGTATTGATTAAAAACAAATAAATAAGAACCGAACAAACAGAAATGGATCGAGTGTTAACCTTTACACTTCACACTACAGTACAGTAAGCGCCCAATGTTTGTATATAGAAAAGAGGAACCCAGACAAGAGACATACGCATGCGTAGAAGTATACGATATATGTGAGGCCATATTTGCCACTATAGGCATTTAGAGCAAACACTAAACAGGCACAAATCCCTGACTCCACCCCACACACCAGTATGTGTGTGTGCATATAGTAACAAAGTTTATTCTGTCGGTAAGCAGTCATTAGCTTAAAGACGGTCTTTTTAGTAAAGTAGGCTGTATAAATCATTTACAGCCCTCGAACAGACAAACAAACCGTACGATGTTCGCTGTAGCAGTAGCAGCAGTAGTAGTAGGCCGGTTTTATAGCGCTACAACTGTGGAGGCAGAATTTGTTTTAGTTTTCTTCTTTCTGAATCCTGGGTTTCAAACATGATGACAGAAGAAAAAGTTACCAACTGGAGAAAAGTGACTGCGTTTTCTTTTTTACTTGTTTTGTTTTTGTTTTCCTTCAATTCAGCTTTTGTAATTATCGCTACAACTAATAAAACTGATACTCATATTCTTATATAAACTTTAAGACGTCGCCCCCAACCTAAAAAAAAAATGAGAAAAAAAGAAAGAAAGGAACAAAGAAACAAAGAAAAGTATGATTTTACTACGATTTCAACTCCGACGACAGCGATTACTTTTAAGCAACATTATTTATAGTTCCTTTTTATTTTATGTGGTGAGCAGTTCTGACCTGTAATGACTGTGATCATTTTATATGTGAGGCTTCTTTTCTTTTTTTGTTTCGATGATATAAATGAAAGTTTAAAACTGGAAAGCATAGAAGAAAAACAAAAATTATAGGCGAGTAATTCATAAATACATACGCGCCTCCAGGCGGCCACGTTTTAGCTCTTTCTTTGCACTTTACATACAACCACATATCGAATCTTTTACTTGTCCGTATCGTTCTGTATAATTAGTATAAACATTTATTTTTAAATGTCATGTCTCTTCAGGACGGATGCGATCATGATTCTCCACAGCTTCCCTTTCTTCATAATCTATGAACTGCCATGCATTCATTGGAAAAAAAGTCGAGTGGTTTCCCGTTGACATCTCCACGATTTGGTGTTCAGCGCCTGGTTGCCTTCTCTTAGACTGCCTGCCAAGGCTGGAGAGTCTTGTCTACATTTAGCAATTTGGGGGGGGGGGTAAAAGAGACGGTATCACGCCTTTCGTAAGGGCATGTGTGCGAAAGTGAACGCAATAGAACGACTATAATTACAAAGGAGGCACGGTGGAGACATGGATTGCATTTGAGTTTAAGGAATCGGAGATCTGAGTTCGAATTCCAGTCAAATTCATTGCATTGACTTACGTGCCAATACCCTTGTATGAATTCATCTCTTCTCCATGGGTAAATAGCAAGACGGACTGGGTTCTATAGCCTTGGGTAGCAACCGGACTAGGAGCAGGAAAACTCTGAATTCAAACCACCCTGAAAAATCCGGAGGGTGGGACGCGAAGGCAGTTAATAATTCAATCCTATCTGGTATTATCTGGTATCCTCTGCTTTTTCTCCACAGATGTCACGCACTTGTGTGCTCTGGGATTGTAGGAGTAGAAGAAGACTGTCGACCCCTTTAAAATAATACAGAATGTTTTCATAGGCCCTTCCTTATTATTTCTCTTTTTCGTCATCGTTACTTCTTCACTTCCTCTTACAAACTTTATGACTTCATTATTCATGACATGAAATAACTAATAGAAAGTCCTATGGAGTCCATATATATATATATATATATATATATATATAGTTGCGTAATGAAAATCTTGGTAATCCGTATGGATAATCCGAAGGAGGATGAAATCCAGAGAGCTCAATGTTAAATCAGAGCGAATAATTTAATTTAAAAAAAATCAGACCACTTTAAGTTTCCATAAGTTTATAATTTATTTCCCCAGGGATTTTCTTGTTCCGTGGATCATCAGACCTCACTTCCAAGTATGAAAAAAAAGGGAACAAGAAAATCCCTGGGGAAATAAATTATAACCTTATGGAACCGTAAAGTTGCCTGGTTTTCATTAAAGTAATATATATATATATATATATATATATATATATATATATATATATATATATATATATATATATATATATATATATATATGAGATAAGTAGGTGTAACTGTTATTAGGGTGGAAAGTGGAATCCGAGAGTCGAGTTCAAATTCCGATCTAGTCACATTCACTTAAACATAAATGCCTTTGGGAAATATGAATACATCTATTCTGCGTACCAGCTATGGGTTAAATAGCAGGCCAGAAAATGGACACTTTGAATTCAAATCTGTGCAGAAGGTAACGCGAAACCACTCCACTTTTTCCAAAGAAATCATGGCGAGGTAATTCATAAAGAAAATGACTCTCCCGTCCTGAAACAAAAAACATGGCATTTAATACACAGGGTGTCCAAAAAAGTTCTGCCCAATTTTTATATTGAAAACTGCAATACAATAAAATTAAAATAAATCGGACGAAATTTTGGGACATCCTATATATGTATATATATATATAGACATTTATTTATGTTTATACGTTCTTTTTCTAGATACAAATATTTAAGTAAATACTCTGTTTATAATAAACAGTGTTAACGACATTTACCGGCCTGAATGTCCGAAAAAATTTTCATAGACAATATGCGCCTCGACAGGAATCGAACCTGTATCCTATACGGAACCGTCATGGAGCCTGACGCGCTTTTACCGATTTCGCCACAGAAGAACGTTTGGTTAGCAAGGTCGATTTTACTGTTTTTAAACTACAATTTTCCATGATTTTCTTTCGTACATTCATATCTGCTCGATGAGTATCGAAATGTGGCTCAATTGGTAAAAGCACGTCAGGCCATATGACGGTTCCGTATAGGATACAGGTTCGATTCCTGTCGGAGGACGCATATTTTCTATGAGAATTTCTCGGACATTCAGGCCGGTAAATGTCGTTAATACTGTTTATTATAAACAGAGCATTTACTTGAATATTTGTATCTATAAAAAAGAATGTATAAACATAAAAAATGTCTTAAAATTAATTGTCTGACTTTGTCCATTTCATTATATATATATATATATATATATATATATATATATATATATATATATATATATATGTAAGAGTAGACACTGAGGACAAGAACGAGTGACGACAGTCTGTTTCACGCCTGAACGCAATTCCTAGGCCACCCAGAATGCTCTAACTCAATATTGGCCTCTCTTATATTTACACACGCTTTATCCAGGATATTGGCAACTTTTACCCATAAATAAATCATACCTTAAAAGAAATGTTATATATATATATATATATATATATATATATATATATATATATATATATATATATATATATATATATATATAGGGTGTGGCAAAAGTCGCGCACCATAGGGGCTAATTAATTAATCATGTTTTAAATGTCTAATTTGTTTTGATAGCGTCTGTTGATTGACTACCGGGGTCACTAGACCTAACACCGTTGGATTTATTTTTCTGTGGTTCCATTTGAAATGAGTTTATTAGACGAAGCCCAGAAATATTGAGGGATTTAAAGAAAGAATGAAATATGGATGCAGTCAAATGATGCAAGAAATTCCACGGCGTGTTAATGAATGATGGATAGGTCACAGAATTAAAGTGTGTTTTGAAAAAGAAGGAAGACATTTTGAAAAACACATATAACAATTAAATAAATAGTAAATAAAATTGTCATGTGTAATTATACTTTTCATAAATAATTTTTTAAAAATTAGGTTCCTCGACTAGTTTCGGCTAGCATGGCCATCATCAGGAAAAAAATTCCTGCTTGTTAGTATCAGTGAACTACATGGGTGAATATCTGTTCCTGAAGAAGATGAATGTGTATATATATATATATATATATATATATATATATATGAAAGTGATCACAGAAGTCAACACTTAGAGGTGACAGTCTGTTTCATACTAGATGCAATCGTCAGGCTCTATCTCTGATATTGAGCACTTTAACCCATAAATATACCACACTTTAAGACTTTTTATACTTCTTCATATATATATATCAGTATAAAGTATGGCACAATGAGTGCTTGTTGTAATACTATTAATACTACTACTATTAATATATATATATATATATATATATATATATATATATATATATATATATATATATAGAGAGAGAGAGAGAGAGAGAGAGAGAGAATAAAGAGAGGGTGTGAGCATATTTGTGATATGCAATCAATACCCAAAAAAATGTCCGTCATATATACAAGCCATTTGTAAAATGGTAACACTGTATGCAGCTAATCGCAACAAGTTGTAAATGTGGGCTAATGTTAATTACGCCATCTTTAATTTCTTTCGACTTAATCCACATGAACCAGGGAAAAAGTTTTCATTCAAGAATGCTCGAGCCTAGACCAATATGTACACAACTTTTTACCCATTCAGTTGTGCTTCTTTGTATGACTATTTATAGAAAGAGATTTGCGCACGGTCTTTGGAGTAGTGGAGAAAATGCTATTAACCCCTGCATTTATTTAGGCTGTTAGAAACAGTCTCGCATTCCAACCGTAATTTCAGGCCGGGATCGAGACAAATCCATGAGACTTGTTTAGTTGAAGAGAGTCACTTACCAGATTCATTGATTCTTTTTTTACGGTTTATCAACCCTTTGCAGGTTATTAAAAGCCAGAAAATATTTTTAGAAGGTAAAATCTTTTTTGCAGATAATAAAAATGTAGTGATACAAATCTTACTAATTAACCTCGAGCTGGGGGAGGAGGAGGTAGATTCATACCTTTCCGGAAGTGAATATAACGAACACAACCGGAATTGGAATTCGGCTACCACTACACCAATCGCACGTTCAAGTTTACAGCACTTGGTACTTCCAAGCTGTCACTCATCTAGGTACTCACCAGGCTCGATGTTTCTTAATTTTGGTGATTGTAAGAGAGATTCATATAGAGATACAAGACCTTTCAAATATATATGCTGATAATAGAATACACAACATGAATAAATCGTCTCCACTATTAACAGCTAGTGAGATATATGTATTAAGTGAGCGCTTACGACGGCTGGAAATCACCTCCTCTCAGTAGTGTGGGAGAAAGTTTATTATTTTTGAGGAAATTTTTTTACCTCCACAAACTTATTAAGGACCACCACGTTTATTAATTTCGCGCTTTTTGATCATTTAAATAATATTCTTATTAATTTCCCCCGCGTATTGGGAAAAATTCCGACACCAATTAAGCATGTTCCCTTTGTACTAGGTAAGTAAGAGTAATTATGGCAGTCTTGTTCGCTATTGTCGTGAATTCTAGTATTCTAGAATTCTAGTTTTGTGCCAAGCTCAACTGAGGAGGAAAATATGAAGAGTAATGTATAGGCAAACATGAATTTTCGTGCTCGCAAAAAAAAAAAAAAAAGAAAATGGAGTGTCAAAAGGACGTGTTTTTCCCTTGACACCGATTTTATTTAAATTAATCCCTTGCAATGTTTATAGATTTAAAAAGCGATGGTTAGGCTTATAAGAACTAAACATGAGGAAAGTGAATTATTACATTGACTTTATTTACAACAAAATTAACAAATACTATTTATTTATTATATTGTTTATTTATATTATCTATTATATTGTTTATTTATATTATATATTTATTATATTGTTTATTTATATTATGTATTTATTATATCGTTTATTTTAATTATGTATTTATTATATGGTTTATTTATATTATCTATTAGATTGTTTATTTATATTGTGTATTTATTAAACAGTTTATGTATATTATTTATTATGTTGTTTATTTATATTATGTATTTATTATATGGTTTATTTATATTATCTACTATATTGTTTAATTATATTATGTATTTATTATATTGTTTATTTATATTACATATTATACTGTATATTTATATTATGTATTTATTATATGGTTTAATTATATTATCTATTATATTGTTTATTTATATTATGTATTTATCATATTGTTTATTCATATTATGTATTTATTATATTGTTTATTTATATTGTATTTTTATTATATTGTTTATATATATAATTCATTTATTATATTGTGTATGTATATTTTCTATTATATTGTTTATGTATATTATCTATTATATTGTTTATGTATATTATCTATTATATTGTTTATTTATATTATTTATTATATGGTTTATTTTATTATCTATTATATTGTTTATTTATATTATCTATTTATTATATTGTTTATTTATATTATCTATTATATTGTTTATTTGTATTATGTATTAATTATATTGTTTATTTACATTATGTATATATTATATTGTTTATTTATATTATATATTTATTATATTGTTTATTTATATTATCTATTATATTGTTTATTTATATTGTGTATTTATTATATAATTTATTTATATTATGTATTTATTATATTGTTTATTTATATTATGTATTTATTATATTAATTATTTATATTATCTACTGTTTATTTATATTATCTATTTATTATATAGTGTATGTATATTATCTATTATACTATTTATTTATAGTATGTATTTCTTATATGGTATATTTATATTATCTATTATGTTGTTTATTTTTATTATGGATTTATTATATTGTTTATTTATATTATATATTGTATTGTTTATTTATATTATGTATTTATTATATCGCTGAATTATATTATCTATTATATTGTTTATTTTTATATTCTAATTATTATATTGTTTATTTATATATTTTTTATTATATCGTTTATTTATATTATGCATTTATTATATTGGTTATTTATATTATATATGATATTGTTAATTTATAATATGTATTATTTTATCGTTTACTTATATTATATATTAATATATTGTTTATTTATATTATGTATTTATTATATTGTTTATTTTTATTATCTATTTATTATATTGTTTGATTAAATTATCAATTATATTGTTTATTTATATTATGGATTTATTATATTGTTCATTTATATAATCTATTATATTGTTTATTTACATTATCTACTGTTTATTTATATTATCTATCTATTATATTGTTTATGTATATTATCTATTATATTGTTTATTTATATTATGTATTTATTATTTGGTATATTTATATTATCTATTATATTGTTCATCTATATTATGTTTTTATTATTTTGTTTATTTATATTATATATTATGTTGTTTATTTATAAAATGTATTTTTATATCGTTTAATTATATTATCTATTATGTTGTTTATTTTTATTATGTATTTACTATATTGTTTATTTATATTATATATTGTATTGTTTATTTATATTATGTATTTATTTATTGATTTTTATATCATCTATTATATTGTGTATTAATATTATTATATTGCTTATTTATGTATTTATAATATTATTTATTTATATTATGAATTATATTGTTTATTTATACTATGTATTTATAATATTGTTTATTTATATTATTTATTATATTGTTTATTTATATTATCTATCTATTATATTGTATATTGATATTATCTATTATATTGTTTATTTATATCATGCATTTATTATATTGTTCATTTATATCATATATCTATTATAGTGTTTATTTATATTATCGATCTAATTATATTATCTATTATATTATTTATTTATTTTGTGTATGTATTATAATATATTTTTTATACTTTTTATTTATATTATCTATTATTTTGTCTATTTATATTATGTATTATATTGTTTATTTATATTATCTATCGATTTATACTATCTATTACATTGTTTATTAATATTATGTATTTATTATATTGTTTATTTATATTATCTATGTATTATATAATGTATTTATATAATCTTTTTATTGTATTTTCTTATTTACATTATCTATTCATTTGTCTATTTATATTATGTATTTATTATATTGTTTATAGTATGTATTTATTTTTTAATTATATTTTTTATTTGCATTATCTATTATATTGTTTACTATATTATGTATTTATTGTATTGTTCATTTATATTATCTATCATTTTCTTTATTTATATTATCAATTTATTTTATTCTTTATTTATATTATCTATTATTCCGTTTATTTTATTATGTATTATATTGTTTATTTATATATTTAAAGAAACTATATAATAAATAGATAATATAAATAAATAATGTAATAAATACACTCTATGAACAAACAATATAATTGATAACATGAATAAAGTATATAATAGATACATAATAAAAATAAACTATAAAATAAATAGAAAATATAAATAAACTATATAACAAATAGATAATATAAATAAACAATATAATAAATACATCATATAAACATTTTTTATTTATATTGCGTATGCATTATATTGTGTATTTATATTATCTATTTATTATATTGTTTATATATTATGTATTTATTGTATTGTTTATTTATATTATCTATTATATTGTTTATTTATATTATCTATTATTTATAATTTTTATTAATACTATCTATTTATGATATTGTTTATTTATATTATCTATGATATTGCTGATTCATATTATGCATTTATTATATTGTTTATTTATATTATCTCTTATATTGTTTATTTTTATTATGGATTTATTATATTTTTTATTTATATTATCTATTATGCTGTGTATTTATATTATGCATGTATTTTTTTGTTTATTTTTATTATCCATTTATTATATTGTTTTTTATAATCTATTAAGTTGTTTTTTATGTTATGTATTTATTATATTGCTTATTGATATTATATATTATATTCTTTATTTATAGTGTGTATTTAATATATTGCTTATTGATATTATCTACAACATTGTTTATTCGTATTATATATTATATTGTTTATTTATATTATGTATTTATTATATTGTTTATTTATATTATGTATTTATTATATTGTTTATTTTTATTTGGCATTTATTGTATCGTTTATTCATATTATCTATTTATTATAGTGTTTATTTATGTTATCTATTTATTATATTGTTTATTTATGTTATGTATTTATTATATTGTTTATTTACATAATCTATTTATTATATTGATTATTTATATTATCTATCTAAGATATTGTTTATTTATATTATCTATTTATTATATTGTTTATTCAACTTATATATTTATTTGTTTAATTATATTGTTTATTTATATTATCTATTTTATTGTTATTTATATTATGTATTTATTTTATTGTTTATTTGTATTATCTATTTATTATATTGTTTATTTATATTATCTATTACATTGTTTATTCATATTATATATTTATTATATTTTTTATTTATATCATCTATTATATTGTGTATTTATATTATGCATGTATTATTTTGTTTATTTTTATTATTTATTTATTATATTGTTAATTGATATTTTCTATCTATTATATTGTTTATTTATATTATCTGTTATATTTTTTATTTACATTATGTATTTATTATATTGTTTATTTATATTATCTATTATAATGTTTATTGATATTATCTATTTATTTTATTGTTTAATTATTATCAATTATATTGTTTATTTATATTATCTATTTTATTTTTATTTATATTATCTATTTATTATATTGTTTATATTATGTATTATATTGTTTATTTATTATTATGTTTTTATTATATTGTTGATTTATATTATATATCTATTATATTGTTTATTTATATTATCTATTTATTTTATTGCTTATTTATATCATTTATTTTATTGTCTATTTACTATATGTGTTTATTATATTGTTTAATTATATTATCTATTATATTGTTTATCGATATTATCTATGTATTATAGTGTCTATTATTATTATTATTATTATTATTATTATTATTATTATTATTATCTATCTATTATATTTTTTATTAGAATGGATGGTAAAACGTCGTATTGATTTCATCTTTATAAAATACTAAACAATGTTTTCCTTATAGTTGCTTCACATATTTTTTTTTTTTTTTTTTTTTTTTTTTTAAGCATATCACCCCGAGCAAGGCCGGTGGCCACTATCACGCAAGGGGTTACAGAAGGGTTGGAGGAAGAGCAGATAGGAGTGGTAAAGGAAGGGATGTGGAGAAAGAGAAGGACGGAGGGCCGATCGAGGTGGGGAGGTTACGGGAGATATAGAGCGAGAGCAGATAGGAATGGAAGATGTCAGGAAGTGGATAGATCAAGGCAACTGGAGATGACGATTGACGCTACACTTAAACCGTTGGAGATTGTATTGTAATAATTTAGTAAATATGCATAAATTTACGAATAAAAAATATTTTCTTATGTATTTCTTGGTAAATGATAATTATTGCATTACATTTATCTTAATACACTTGCATTAGTTTTTAGAATTTTATATATATAAAATTATTCTTGTAAATAATCTAATAAAGATATAGTGTTTAATAGTTTTGTTGTAAACTTTCTACAACAAAAATATCCAGGTAAGATGAGGACGAACAGAATACAATTCCCAAGTTCGTTAATTTAATAGAAGGTTGAAGTAGAGAAATATTCTTTATTTTAGGATCTTACATCGAAAAGCTGTCAAAATCGCTGAACAATTACAGTCGTGTTTCGATGCGCATACAACGCATCTGATCAGGCGAATAACGGCGTGATTTGCAGTCGCCTGATGAGTTGCGTTGTATGCGCATCGGAACACGACTGCAATTGTTTAGCGATTTTGACAGGTTTTCGATGTAATATCCTAAAATAAAGAATAAAATATATTTATAAATTCACTTTCATCATATGTTTAATTTTTATTACAATTCTAATCATCGCTTTTTAAAACAATAAACATTGCCGAGGAGAATTTTAAAAAGCGATGTCATAGGAAAAAAACACTCTTTTGAAACTCCGTTTTTTGCTGAACACGAAAATCCATAGTCGTCAATATATCTATGCAATACCTCCCTTAATAAAATATAGGCACGCATATACTGTTTGTGAAATGGTCTGAAATCGCAGCGCAGTGGTCAGCAAGCGCGTTTTGCAAGCTATTTCGCAAAGGTCGTAAGTTCCAGCATTTTGGGTTCCTTCAATACTGTGGTCTTAATCTTATGGAATAACTATTACGGTGCTTGAGAGATAGCTTCAGGAACTTTACTTTTCTGCTAACGAAAAGCTAAACAGGATAAATTTGTCTTTTTGGTGCCAATCTATTGAGTATCATTTGTCTAAAATCATTACTGCCATTAATCTTCCTTTTTTTAATTTTCGGAACATTAGCTTCTAAAACTTCTACATAAGTTTTATATGCAGAAACTTCTATATAAGTTTTATATCCCAGATCCTTTTTTCAGTCTTGATAAAGTTTAAAAGCGTCTCCGAGTCCTTGTTGCAGAAGAATTATTTTCCACCCTCTAACCTCTCTCACGGACTGGATGTGGCGAGTCTTTCATTACTCTATCGCTTCTTCCATGGGAGGTGCTCGAACGAACTACATTCCTAAGTTCCGCCAACTCTAGCCTTCACGGCCAGGACCCGCCATGCTGCTTACATAGTAGCAAACCACTCACATCCCCTCCGTATTCCTTTGATGAGAAGTAAGTTCCACTCAAACAGTTTCTTCCAGCGAACCACTTCCCTGTGGAACAGACTCCAATCTTAACTTGTTCAAGTCTAGAGTCAACCGTTATCTTCCCCATCTATCCATATAAATTACCCCTTAACGTAACCCTCTACCTCGAGTGACCCCCGGGCCTTGTACAAGGTGAAACTTACTGTAAAAAAAGGTTATAATTCTCATGCCAGAAAACAATGACAAATGAACAGCTAAAAAAGCTTACTTCAATTCAAAAAATAAATATTTACAAGAGGATATTAGATCTAAAACAGTTGTTCCCAAACATTTTTTGGGTGGGGTTAGCGTCCCTTGCGTACTAAAACAGAACTCTACCCCCCCCACCAAATGTATAGTGAACCTTTGAGTGGACTTTCTTGGTGCTAGTATTGCAAGTAAAATGAGTATTTTAGTATTTCCCATAAAAATAGTTATATAAAAAGGGTTACACGGTATAGTAAAAGCAAGATACACTTCAACTACAACGTATGGTGCATGTTATGGTCCAAATGTGCAACTGCTTGTCCCTCTCTGACTGTCTGCTTTTTTTTTCTCACGTCCCCCTCCCCTAGACTTTTCCACCACCCTAGGGAGAGGGGCGGGTCACCCACTTTGGGAATCACTGATCTAGAAATGTTCTTTTCATGAGAGGATCGGATGAAGAAATCCAGAATCGGAAATAATTAAAACTTAACATCTGACTCAGCCCCTCCTCAACCCCGACTTTTTATTTTACGGAGCCATGCTTGCATTTAGTGTAGAGTAAATAATTATTGTAGGACCGTCGCCAAGTGAGGATGGCTGTTCCAACTCCTGGAAAGTCATTTGCTGCCCATCCTTTTCCCCCTGAAAATGACGTAAAATAATTTAAGTGTGTAAAACCTTAGTCTCGGCCCTGACTTAGTGATTACCCCCGCCAGCTCAAAATACTCTGGCGATGGGTTTGAACTTTTCGGTGCATCATTGTGTGATACGTGATCATTACTAATGTTAGGGAGCACGATCTACTACTGTTAGGGCCTTGTGCACGGATTAAGGTAAGCTTTGTAGATGTCAATAAAATATCTTGACGTTTAGATTGAATATAGGAAAAAAAAAGAAAGAAAATAGGCAAGCCTTGTTATAAAATAAGAAAAAAATGAATAGAAAACAAGCCCGGTAAAAAGTTTTTTTCTATTTTATATTGACAAAAATAGAATATATTTTTTTTAAATTAAGAAATTCAAATACATTTAGAGTGGAAATCTAACAGCGTCATAGATATATTTTGAATACATTTTCATGCATGGTTAAAGCAAATTTTAATTTACAGTCAGGATTGTTTTCTTTGTGATGCTATGCATACGTGGACGTTTGCATTTTTATTAGATGTCAGCTCAAACCGTGTAGTAGTTGAAATAAAGTTAGCGAGAACAAACCTAACATACCGAAGAATAAAGCGATCTCGTGTGAAAAAAAAGAAGCCTTCTTCATTTGGTATAATAGCTCCAGTCCCAGTAAAAAAAAATAAAATAAATAAAAGGTTGAAGAAAAAGAAACAAAAAGTTCGTAGCAATTTTGTTTTTCTTTTTTAATTCACTCCCACTCATGGGCATACGCATGCGCGCACACATTAACAGATCCCACAACAAAATATCCTTACTCGCTTACTACTTGCATATATTCGCTTATAAATACACTTAAAAAATGCTTATATTTTTATGTACCAACACACGTATAGACGCATATGTAAGTGTAGATACAAAAGAATAAATTCTGTGATTGTAAGTATTGTTGGTTTATCTATCTATCTATCTATCTATGCTAGTCTGTTCTGATCTATCTATCTATGCTAGTCTGTTCTGATCTATCTATCTATCCTAGTCTGTTCTGATCTATCTATCTATCTATATATCTATCTATCCTAGTCTTTTCTGATATCTATCTATCTATCTATCTATCTATCTATCTATCTATCTATCTATCTATCTATCCTAGTCTTTTCTGATATCTATCTATCTATCTATCTATCCTAGTCTTTTCTGATATCTATCTATCTATCTATCTATCTATCTATCTATCTATCTATCCTAGTCTTTTCTGATATCTATCTATCTATCTATCTATCTATCTATCTATCTATCTATCTATCTATCTATCTATCCTAGTCTTTTCTGATATCTATCTATCTATCTATCTATCTATCTATCTATCTATCTATCTATCTATCCTAGTCTTTTCTGATATCTATCTATCTATCTATCTATCTATCTATCTATCTATCTATCTATCTATCTATCTATCTATCTATCCTAGTCTTTTCTGATATCTATCTATCTATCTATCTATCTATCTATCTATCCTAGTCTTTTCTGATATCTATCTATCTATCTATCTATCTATCTATCTATCCTAGTCTTTTCTGATATCTATCTATCTATCTATCTATCTATCTATCCTAGTCTTTTCTGATATCTATCTATCTATCTATCTATCTATCTATCTATCTATCTATCTATCTATCTATCTATCTATCCTAGTATTTTCTGATATCTATCTATCTATCTATCTATCTATCTATCTATCTATCTATCTATCTATCTATCCTAGTCTTTTCTGATATCTATCTATCTATCTATCTATCTATCTATCTATCTATCTATCTATCTATCTATCTATCTATCTATCTATCTAGTAATATCTATCAACAGAAGACGTATACATGTATTAAATAGTTTCCTGTGACTACTCCTAAAATATCCCATATGATATAAGACAAGTAAAAATGCTAACAAAACAGGATAAAAACAAAATTGCGACGACATAAGCAATACGGCGATTCACAACTTTAACAAAATAGACCAACACGCACATAGTCACATACGTAAATCTAACAGCCCTCATACATATACATTTCACACACTCGCACACACACACACATAAGCACAGAGACACAGACACAGACAGAGTTTGGCTATCCCACCCTCTCAGTCGTTCTTATTTCTTACAGGAAGAAGCAAGCATGGATTTTTATACCAGCTGATTCAAGTGAAAAAAACTCTACACCACATTTAGTGCATAACGTACACTAACTACAGACGCATCTCAACAACAAATTACAGTGTACACTGTAGAAACAAGGGGCCACTGATAACGCTGAGCCGACCCTTATAAAAGTCTGACCGAGAAGTGAAGTGTAAAATAACTATGATATACGTAGGCCCCATGTAAAAAGGAAAAAACAAAAAACAAAAAAAAAACAAAAAAAAACGTAAAGCTATTAAAATGACATCTGGGAACAGAGGGAAGCCTCCAGATACAAGATTCGTGGTTTTAGGTAAACCCGGTGTCGGCAAATCTGGTGAGTTGGAATTATTATTTTTTATTCACGTTTAATTTTTGCCAAATTTACATTTTTGTTGCATTTTCTGAAAAAAAAAATCTTTAAAAAGCTTGTCTGTCTATTCATAAGTACAACTTGGAATGTGCCGAGAGATTTCAAGATATGACTTTTTTTTTTGCTTTTTGATTTTTGTCAAAAGATAACATTCTGTATATCGCGTGTATTAAATGCATAGGTAAAAGAGTGTCTATTGAAAAAGGACTTATGTTTACTTTCAAGTAGGGAAATAAATAGTCATATACACCCCCCACACACCCACACACACATATAAAGATGAAGCAATTTTTAACGTCTGCTGATTTGACGTGCACGATAATAAATAACAACAGTTACTACGAGTGTCCTACAAACAAAAACATACAGAAAAGATATGTATAGAGATAGAAGACCCATAAATGTATATTATTTGTCATATATATATATATATATATATATATATATATATATATATATATATATATATATATATATATATAAATATATAAGTTAGTAAATGCTTAAAAATTGGGATATACTATGTTTATTTTTGTTTTAATTCTTTCGAGTCCATGAATCAATTTCTTGGTAACCGGAGGAAATTGACTCAGAAAAATACCAAATGTGTATAAAACTTTGCAAAATTTATGGGGGAATATAGTTAGTACGATAGGTTAACGAGCATTTGTTGACATAAACACCGTAGAAAAAGACACCAATGTAGTGCTTTTGATCTGTATATTCTTATTTTTCTTTTATTCGTTCTTTCTTTTTTTCTTTCTTTCTATCTATCTATCTATCTATCTATCTATCTATCTATCTATCTATCTATCTATCTATCTATCTGTATCACCCTATTAATATCTACCGTGCTCTGTTGATATCTAAGGGAATTAATCTATGTTTATTCATATCTATCTATCTATCTATCTATCTATCTATCTATCTGTAAGGACTGCTGAAAAGTTCTCAAACAAGAAAGGATTCTCCCGCCAAATTCAGCTGTTGAGGGTTACTTTCCCAGGTTTGAAGATGTGAAGTAGGCCAGTCCAATAACTTTATATCTATCTATCTATCTATCTATCTATCTATCTATCTATCTATCTATCTATATATATATAGTCGTTTCA